>RJWM01031306.1:0-22523 GCA_004363535.1 Dasyprocta punctata
TGAATTCTTTAGTTGAGTGCCACCTGATGGAAAGGCAGACTCATAAAAGTATTATGGTGTGCCCTCTGGCACTGTGCCACTTCTGGCTCTTCCCTAAAGTCAAAATAATCATGAAAAGAAAACACCTTGAATCGATTCAGGACATCAAGGCAGCCACAACAGAGCAACTAATGACATGAAAAAGGTGTTTCTGGAAGTGGGAAGGATGATGGGATCTGTAAATTCAAAGCGAAGAAGAATATTGTGAAGGAGACTAAGGTAAGTATGTCCTTTACTATAATGATTTTTTAAAAAATTTAAACATTCACCATATGTTTCAATCACTCCATACATATAGACATGCGTATACATATACCAAAATGTTTCCCACAGAAACTGCACACGCACACACACACACACACACACACACACACACCACATTTTGTGTATTTACTTATCTGTTGATGAGCATGTGAATTCTTCCATTTCTTCACTATTGTGACTATTGCAGCAGTAAACTTTGGCATAAATATTTGGGTATCCACTTTCAATTTTGGGTGGTATTCAACATAGTTAAAGTGAAGTAAAATTTCCAGGTCATATTCTTACCTTTCTGTGAAACTGCCAAAAGATGTTTCTTACAGAAGCTTCACTATTTTGCATTTCAACTAGCAATGTATGAGAGTTCTAGTTTCCCCATACACTTGCCAGTGTTGGTTATTTTCTTTTTGTTTTTCTCTTTCTTTTTGTTTCTGTTTCTCTTTCTTTCTTTCTTTCTTTCTTTCTTTCTTTCTTTCTTTCTTTTTTCTTTCTTTCTTTCTTTGTTATTCTAATAAATCTTAA
This sequence comes from Dasyprocta punctata, assembly GCA_004363535.1. Taxonomy (NCBI): domain Eukaryota; kingdom Metazoa; phylum Chordata; class Mammalia; order Rodentia; family Dasyproctidae; genus Dasyprocta; species Dasyprocta punctata. Next base: position 823 of record RJWM01031306.1, read on the forward strand.
GAGGTGCAGTTTCATTGCGTGTTTTTATGATTAATTAGTCTGCATATGATTTCAAATAGCTAAGGAGCATTTACATTTACTTTATAAACTATCTTTCTATATTTTAAGCCCCAATGAAGATATTTAAGAGATGTCATTATGGAGAAACAGTACTTGATGTCTAGATTTTTTTTTTTTTTTTTTGGTACCAGGAATCAGACTCAGGACCTTGCACTTGCCAGGCAGGTGCTCTGTTGCTGAGCTATATCCCTGGCCTTGATGTCTAAATTAATACAAAGAAAGAAGAAAAAAGATTGAATCCTTCATCGTATTTTTGAGGTCTATGAAACTGAAAAGATGAAATACTGTTGATATGGAAGGATGAAAATGATAATCAGACATTATTGTCAAAATTACAACTTTGTAATAAATTGGTTGAAGATGAAGAAGACAGTGAAGTATAATATAACTTGAGATTTGTAGACCTAGACATGGAGTAATTGCTGCAGAAATGAGACAGATTAAGATGCAAATCTCTGATATGATCTCTGTTTTGAAATGGAGGTGAATTCTAACATTTGACATGCAGATGCACCTAAGAGAGTTGGAACAGTAAGGTATAAATGATATCTATCAAAGCTGGACTTGGATTCAGGCTGGGATTAGGGAACAGGAGAGTGGGGCACAGAGAGCTGCCGGAGGGCAGTTGGCATGAGGCCAAAGGAGGCTGGGATTAGAGAACAGGAGGCTCAATGGGGAGGTGGGGGCAGAAAGACCAACTTCCTTTTATTAGTTTAAATCAATTTCTATGAAGGTAGTATAGACCAAGCAGTACTTAGTCTTTCTTTGCTGTTGAAAATATTTACCAGAACCATTTTGTTTACAAGTGTCAAGAATCACAGTAGCAAAAGAGGAATTCTAAATCTGCCCCTAGGTTCAGGCATAGCTGGATCTGCATGGCAGAAGGCTGGATTTGGGCATTACATTGTCAACTCTGGCTTTGCTTTTTTCCAAGTTGACTTCCTTCCTTCCCTTCCCTTCCCTTTCTTCCCTTTCTTTCTTCTTTCCTTCCCAATGCTCTCTCCCAGCATTGGTGAAGATAGTACTTGTCACCTCTAGAGTGCTTGGTCTTTAGTATCTTCTACCTCAGAGAATCCTCTTTTCTTGACCATCCTACAAAAATTATTAGAAGAAATAATCTTTCAGATTGACATTGCTGAATCAAATCTCGACTTTGAACCAAACAGGGAGGGAACTACACTCTTCAAACCTGGGAAGGAGGTAGAATTAAAGTGCATGGGTCAGAAATAAAGTGCTTCAGTATTTGCACTTGGAATGGCAGTTTTTATGGGGAGAACTTAGAAAATGAAATGCGAAGTATTCCTTAATTTCAAAGATCTGGCTGATATATGTATATATATATATATATATATTCTTGTCCCTTTCCTAAACCTTACAAAAAAGGCTTTCTTAATTTTTCAAAAAGACATTAAAACTGGTATGTTCATTTATCTTGTATTTTAAAACTTTCAGTTTTTTTTAGAAAGGATGTTTGTGTTCACTGGTAAAATAAATTAACTGAACTCTATAGTTAAGAGATGAAATCTGTTTGTTTATTTCAAGCAAGCCATGATGCCAACATCTGTGTTGAGATGTGATGTGATCTTCTTAATGAACAATCTAAGAGCCTCTAAAGAAGCTAAAATAATAGAATCTTCTTGTCTGTAGTCAGTGTGTTGACAAGGAAACAAAAGGGAATTGTAGGGTAAACACAGGGCAAGATTATACAAAGAGAGTAGTTAAAAATAATAAAAACACTGTGCAACAAAAGAACGCCTATAATGTAGCAGACAATGTTAAGTGCTTTTCCAATTAAATCCTTGGTTATCCATATGGAGACACAAAACTCATTTTTCATTGTGTAAAATCAATTCCAAAGTGTTGTCCTTAAATCACCTTGCAAGTGTTTCCTACAGTTGTTAATTCAAGATTCTTTGAATGTAGTTCCCAAATTCTGACCCATCTACTGGCTTCCAATGAGCGTTTTTAAAACTTGCCTTGAAACAACTTTTTGATCAGTATTACTGTGTTTCCACAGTTGTTTATCCCTTATAGAAGTGGTCCAACTTTTTGTTTTATAAATCTTAAAGAGACGCTGCCTTGCCAAGTTTGGCAATGCAAAAAGCTCCTAGGATGTATCACTGTTATGCATGAGTTTTCCAGCAATATTACAAAGTAGTGTAAGGAAAACATGTACACTTCTCTTTGTTCTTTATCTGGAACCAGTGGCTGTTTGCTCTTCTACTATTATTCAGTCTAAATTGAGGCTTATTTTGTTATCACCATCTATTTTACCTAGGATCTGAAAGGTGTGCATGAATACAGAAGATACGTTGTGTTCTTACAGGTAACAAATTTGTCTCTGAAAACAGTGGAGCCTTTATCTTCTAATCTTCAGTGCTTCTGTTTTTGTAACATGGTTGTAAGATAGCCGTACAATAGTGGATGATTTTTAATTTCTTGAGCGAATATTTCTCAGGATGCCAAGGAAAATGAAGGCATGTTTTTTTCCTTTATAAAATAGTTATGATTTTTTTGAATAGTTTTTCTTTTTCATATTTTATTGTTAAAAACCTTTATTAACTTGACAATTAGTACAAAGAGATCAGTTTTAAGCCTGAATGCTAGTCCCCCATAAATTAGGCAATAGGTAAGAATAAGCACTACTTTTTAAATGTCCTCAGTAATAATTTATTCTACTTTGTATGTATGCATCTACATGTATATTAATAATCTCCCTTTGCCCCTAGCTAATTAGCATTAACTTTTCTTCTCAGATACTTCTCCCCATTCCTTTGACTGCTAGCCAGGATCCTGTTTTTCTTTGTTAACCCACCTTTTTAGTTTATCTATGGCCTCCCAGAACAATAATAAATTTAATGATCTTTAATCATACAAGTTGGTTTTTGGTAATGGAGACATAGTTAAAGAGCGTTGATTTAGAGACCAAACAACCAGTTACCAGCTACTGGCTGCTGCTAGTTGACTGGTGACTTTAGTCAAGTTATTTTATGTCTTTGAACTTCATAATCTACACAATGTAGATAGTACATTTGTGCCTACATTATAGGGGTAGGGACGTTGTATAGAAAAAAAAAGCTAGGAGTCAGAATTTGGAAGACTGTAAACACTGATATATGTAGAATGTCTGCCTTGTTAAGAGAATGCTTGCGAGCTGTCTCATAGGCTGCAAGAGATGGTTGAGGCCACTTCTTCAACTTGGAAAGTAAGAGAGGAGAAGAAACCATGGCTTAAATCATTGTGTGACATTTTTCAGAAGTATGACTGCTTGTGTTATGAAATCATACTAGTTAGCTGTTGTTCTTAAAAGAAATAAAATAGATTCAAATAGAAATATTGAATAGGATAGAAAATATCAGAGTTTATCTCTGATATATAAATAGATGTAGCCAAAACCATGGGAAAATATTGCTTCATGAAACTTTTTTTGCAGTGTGTGTACATGTATATTTGTGCATAAATGTCTATGTTGGGCTGTGATATAGATACACTTCAAAGGACTATGTCCTAGAAATCATAATAGTTCCATCTTATATGTTAGATGTAATGAGTTTCATCAGTGGATCATAATTTCTTAAAAACCCGCTGCTCTTATGATGCCTGTACTGAATCATCTGTTGTGTATTCTCTTCCCAGTCTATCTCAGGCTTTCACATGACTCGCACTTTGCTTTAGTTCATCTTATAGGGATAGCAAAGGAGGGTAATCTGGATTCTTTGGGACAGTTCAGTCTTCCATTCACTAAGAGTAGCTGGGGGTAGTGGAAAGGAAACTGTTCTAGGAGTCAGAACAGTGAGTCCTAGATTGACTTTGCTTATTTTTGCCTCCTGGACCTTAAAAAGAGGTCTGAAACCATTCTGATTTTCATTTTTCATTATGTAAACTGGGGATTAAATAATACATCAAATATTTAGAAAATTTATTTTTGGCCCTACACTGGAGGTTGAACCAAGGGCCTCAACAGTGAACTACATCGCAGCCTTTTAAAATTTCCACTATTTTGAAACAAGTTCACCCTGAATCACCCAGGCTAGGTTTAAACTTGTGATCCTCTTCTCTTGGCTTTCCAGAGAACTGGGATTGCAGGCATTTGTCACCATGCCTGATTTAAGAAACATAATTATTAAGCATGCACTTTGCCAGTCATTTTGCTAAGAGCCAAGAATAAGGCAATGATCAAGAGAAACTGTGGTTGCTGTCCCCAGGGATTTTAAGTCAAATTTGTCTTGGTTGTCATGAAAATCAAATTAAGTAAAATATACAATGTACCTTAAAACTTACATTTTTACATGTTGTGTGTGACACCTTTGCTTCTTGAGATACAATGAAAATAAACTTAGTTTCGTAACCTCAGGAAACTAAACAAATCTCTCCCAGATTTAGGAAATGGCGTGGTGGGTTTGTTATATTTTCAGATTCTGTTTCACCCAATCACCTTTGCACAGTAGATCTCTTTCCCCATATCTCTTACATTTCTCCTGCACTTTATACTTTTATACTTTTTCTGTCCTTGGGATCCCTTCTGTCCTCTATCTTATTCCTCTTTTTTCCTCTTGTGATAAATCCCATCCCTTGGGTAATTATCCAGGTTGTGCACACTTAACAGTGCAATAGAATAATAGAGAAAGCAAAAGACTAACTGGACAACTGAACTTCCTTTTTATTTATGAGTAGAAAATTGCCTGATAACTGTCTTGCTGTATTTCTCTGAACAAGTTCTTATGTTTTTCTCCAAGACAAAGATCACACATGTTGGTTTTCTCCCCATATCTCCAGCATCCACCCACTAATCTTTACTGTAATCTGCTTGCCTTACTGCATATTTTACTGAGAAAACATGAGCAGTCAGAAGATAACTTCTAGCTTCTTCACCATCCAATTTTTCCTTCTACACCAATGTGTTCATACACTCCCCTGGCTTCTTTCCTGATGAAGGGAATGGACCATCACTTGCCTAGGAGGATTCCAACCCATCTCATTTCCATAAGGACTCTGCCTCATTAAATACCTACTCTACCTCTACCAGGGCCAAAATTTTCCCTGCCTTGCAAGGACCTTCCTCATCATTACAGAAGCACAGTGTCATGTGCCCCATCTTAAAACATAAGCAAAAATCTCCATGAACTCCATATTCTTTTTCAACAACTTCACTATTTCTTGGCTTTATTTTTTTTTAATTTTATTTTAAAGATAGTAAAATTCAACATAACATAACAAAGCATAACAAAACAAAGTCAATCAAAACAAAACAGTAGAACTGGTACAGAACTTCAAAGCAAGATACTAGGAAAACAATAGCTACTATAGTATGTCTTGTTATCTTCACAATAGTTGACCATTCCATTAGGTATAGTAAAATCAAACCAAAAACAAAACACAATAAAACCAATAAAAACAGAATATGAAATAAAATTTAAAAAAAATCAGAATAAAGCAAAACAGTGAGGAAAATATTGGACCTCAAAGACAAGATAGAAGAGAATCCCCCATATTTGCCACATTGCATACTGTCATCTTCCCAAGAGATGTTCAGACTGCGGCCCCAGGCCCTCAAAATCAACCAAACAATACAAGCGTTTAGTTGCTTCATGTACCTTGTTCCTATCAACTTAGCTGGTCCCCCAAACCAGCAGGTTGTTTACGGGGGTTGGGGGGAGGTGGGGGCTGTCCTTGATTCTTAGCCCACATGTTGGTAGGCATATGCGAAGCACGGATCACTCTCTTCCTGGAGTCTGCACCTGCTGCACAACACCAGGAAGGCAGGCTAGTTGTCTTCTGGTTGGAACCTCCCTGACCCAAAGTGGTGGGTTCTCGGGAGGCACACCTTTTTCTTCCTGGAGTCCATACTGGTCACGTGCCACTCCTATTTCTTGGCTTTCATTGCTAGCAAAACTCTCACTTCTGATTCTCATTTCCATTATTATTCCTTTTTTGAACTCAAAGTAGTTTAGAAGTGTTTTTTAAACCCATTTAAAATTATTAATTTCACTAGTCATATCTTATATAATATACTGAATTTTTTTCTATTTGATCTATTATTTCCTGAGGAAGATATGTGGAAGTATCTTAATATGAAGGTAGATTTTTCTATTTTTTTCTTGTAGTTCTGTCAGTTTTTGCTTTACACTTATTTGGCTTCATTTTAAAATCTCAGCACGTTAAACATTTTATTATTATATAGTATCTTCTTAGCTAAAATAATATTTCTTTAAAAATTTAGACTAATATTAATATATCTGCATTTTCTTTCTAATTAGTATATTTTTGCTGTACCTTTTTCTGACCCTTGGTTAAACTTTTTCATATTCTTATTTTTTTACTATAGTGACATTTTGTTAAGGTAGAGTCACATGTGCTAAATGAAGTATAGCTTGCATAAATTTTATGAATTTTAACTTATGTGTATTCTTCATAATCTTACCTACCACAAAATGTAGAACATTTATATCATTATCTTTAACCTTAAGGTCCCACTGTTTTCCAACCATTTTATTGCCATAGTTTTGCTTAAAAAGTTAAATGCTCCATAAGACAATTTCAAGAAGAGAATAAATATAAAAGGAATTTAATTTACGTAGTTATCATTTTTGGTGCTTTTTATTTTTTTCTGTAAGTGGTGCTTTTGATTCTTTTCTACAAGTGGTGCTTTTTGCCTTAGGTGTGAAAAATGTCCTTTGGTTCAGTGTCCTAGCAGTAAATTCTCTTACCTTTCTTTTATCTGAAAAGTTTCTGTTACACCCTCATTTTTTGGAGGATGTTTGTATGATATGTATTCTGACATGACAGTTGCTTTCTTTTAGTACTTCAGAAATGTCGTTTTATTCCCTTCAGAATTTTCTTTTTTCAGATGAGACGTCACTGGAAATATTTACTGTTCCATGATATGTAATGTGTCATTTTTTTCATCTAGTTCACTTCATAGTATTTTCTTTATCTTTCTTAGTACTACCTGGCAATAATTTTGTCCACGCTCTACTCTGCTTGCGGAGAACAGAGCAGGTATATAGTGGGTAGTTAATTAATATTCCCAACTAAATGAAAAAATGAGTGCCAATTTTGGTCTCTGAATTTTTGTTTACTTTATCTTACTCTTGGAAAACAAAAATGAGAAACTCAGATATTATTGATTCCAATAAAAATGTTTTCCATACACAGCATTTATAGAAATAATGAATTTAAACTTTCATGTAACATAACACACACACACACATGCACACAAGCACACACACACAAACTCACACACTCACACATGCACAAACTAGAAAGTTTTATATCACAGAAGCAGTGTAAATAGCACCTTGAATACTAGAGATTTCCACAGTTACATTGCTGTTTACAAAGTCCACCATAGTAGAATTTTCACAGGCTACTTCCTGTCTGAAATCCCTCTTTCTGATTGTTTATCTCTCCTCTGTCCTCAGCATTCTTGCCCATTTCTTACTACCGAGTTAATCAACAGGAATTCTAGTAGATGGTAAAGTAGCACATGTTTTTTGCCCTCTTACAAATATAACTGGTTACTGTCTAGTTGTAAGATTTACCAGATAGCATCAACTGCAGCTTACAACACATTGTAATTCATTTGTTTTTCTAGGTGATAAAAGAATTATCTTACTTAATTTTTAAAATAATTTTGCATCACTGTTCCAAGGCCCTTTTGAGTATAATTGTTTTTTAATGGAAAAATAAATTTTGTTATGGGAATACTGCTAATGGGCAAAGTAATCTCAATATGAAAATAATTTTCTTTGGTTACTACCAATGCTGATGATTTTCTTATTAGATTAAAGGAGAATAGTAAATTCTGGATAATCTAGATAGAATCTGAAGGGATTCTTTCAATACCAAACAGCAATTCCTTCTTTTGCCAGTTTTAAAACAGAACCATCCTATAGGATGCAAAATTCCTGGGCCTTAGGCAATAGTGTCAGTTTTATCATTTAGTGATCTAAATGTAGAATTCCCTTTTCTCCACACTTTCTAAAATGTAGATGTGGAGGAGTATTATGTGCTTGTGGAGAGCTGTTGGTGTAGAAAGTAGTTAAGGGTAGTGATTGGTCTCTAAGTGCGTTACAGATTCTCTGGAAATGACTCCTGAGAATGTATCTCATTGCTTTTCTTCCATTTCTCTTCATACTCCTTCCTTTCCCTTTTCCTTGATATATTTTGTGAAGTTTTTAAGGGTGAGTGCAAAAAGTATTTCAGTGATGATTAGTGTCAGGGAATATCTTTCCAGATAACTAATGTTCCTAATATCACCAGGTGCCAAGGATTGCATTTTCTCTTCTTGAATCCTCAGAAATTGTACACATTTTAAAAAACCATGTCTTTCTTGTTCATTCACTAATCTTGTTTTCCAAGGTGGCTCTTAAAGTGGATAAGCACACAGACTTTACTTTTACATGTATCCTTTCTCTTCCTTCCTTCCTTCCTTCCTTCCTTCCTTCCTTCCTTCCTTCCTTCCTTTCTTCCTTCCTTTCTCTCTCTCTCTCTCTCTCTCTCTCTCTCTCTCTCTCTCTCTCTCTCTGGAGATTGAACTCAGAACCTTTGAATTGAACTACATCCATAGCACTTAATTGATTTTTAAAAATTTTAATACAGGTTCTTGCTAAATTGATGAATTTCCCAGGCTGGGCTTGAATTTATGATCTTCTTGCTGGAATTATAGGGTTGCACCACCATGCTGACTTCCTTCCTTTTCTTTCTTTCTGTTTTTTTTTTTTTTTTTGGTTGGTTTTTGTTTTTGTTTTCCTTTTTTTTTTTTTTACATCCTGCCATCATCAAAATAAAGGCACATGGAGTTTCTGTGTCAATTCCTTTCTTCTGAATAGTGGGGTCCTTGGAAAGAGGCACTAAACTGGGAACCAAACAATCTGTTTAAATTCCCATTTCTGTCCCTAATGAGCAGAGTGACTTTGAACTAGCAATTCAAACTTCAGGTCATCTTCTGTTTGTCTGCATTCCTGAATGCTCACAGCTGTCCTTGTTACCTAACAATGTCAGATAATGTAAGGGAGTTGAATATATTTTGTAAAATAATTAGGATTTTGAAATCATAATTTATCACAGGAGAGTAATATCAAACCCACATACACATGTTTAGGGTATGATTTGACTTGACTAACTTGGTTTAATGTTCACAAAAACACACAAAATGTATTAGAGTTGTAGAGGTTAAATATTAACAGGGTCTAGAGCATACCAAGCAAGCAAAAGAAGACTTACAATTCTCTATCTTTTCCTACAGAATATTTTGAATGCCTAGAGAGCTGTATAGATTTTTCTTTTATTCCTTCCATTAATCCAGAGTTGAAGCTCCCACAACTTTGCATAAAAATTGCTGCATAATGTTGTATATACAAAAATATGTATACTCTATGGATAATTTGATAGATTTTCAAAGGTAATTTTGACTATGTAATTTTCACCTTATGTGCCGAATTTAGAATTTAACTCCTCATAAGGTTTTACTCCCCTGTGTTCTCATCATCCTGTGCTCTAAAGGTGACAAAAAGGAGAACTTTTATAGTATGCAAAAAAGAGAGTAAATACACCTTTAAAAAACCTAAGCTAGCAGTGGTTTTGAATAACTGATACATACAAAGAATGTAACACATTATTATCACTTACATTTTGATTTTCTGAGAATACAGGTACAGATTTAGGACCCCAGAGAGAATCAGTTTTGCATAAGTAATGAATTTCTATATCTAATATCTATATTTTAACCACATCTCCTACCTGTGCTTTCTAGGTTGCCATTCCGAGCGTAGGTCACAAAAGACGAAGCCAGACCTCCAAAGGCCAAACCAAGTTCTCTCCTATCAGAAACAACAAAAACAAAAACCTGTGTTTTTAATTCTTTCATTTTTAACAACCCAGCAGACTCGCTTTGTTTTGTGAGAGTGGGTAGTTCACTTTTTTCATGCTTAGAAATTATGCCAGACATTTATGTGCTCTCAAAGCAAGTTTTGAAATGGGTAAGAAAAAGACAAGCCATGGCCATTTTGGCAGGAAATTGGAAGTACTCTGGTGGGGGGGAATAAAGAACAAGGCTGCTAAGTATTTGGATGTTTCCAATCCTTTGCAGAGCCTTACCTCTTGGTGATCCCACATCTCTTTAGTGGGATGTTTAGGAGCTTAGTTCATGGGTGTTAAGACAGAATTCCTGCCATCTACTGTTGGGACTCTCACTTTTTGGATGTTATGTCCCAAAATAGGGGATTTAGAAAAGTGCTTGTTAGAATTAATCTTTAGAGGGGAGAGAGAGAAAGAGAGAGAGACAGAGGAGAACACAAAAATGCAAATGGTATTTACTTACAGAGTTTCTGACTGTCTTTTTATACCATCGTGCCTCTTTATGCTAAAGGTATGTGAGTCTACTTCTTACTTTACTCATTGGAAATCGTTCTTTCTGGCCACAGAGAAGCAGTCTATCAACCTGAATTAAAATGTGCATTTGACAGAGAACTATTTTTCTACATAGAAAAATCAGATGTTCCGGAAAGGAGCCAAGAGGGTACAGTCTGTTGCCAGGAAGAGTTCCATTCTTAGAGGATTTGGAATTCTTCACTCTGTGCTCCTAGGGACCAAGATGTTCAGCTCTGAGGGAGAAAGTAGCCTGGTGCCACACAACTTTAGCTGACTGAGTCTGTCTAGCAGCTTGCAAAATTTGGGAGGAAAAGCCCCAGAGTGAGATTTGAGTATTGTAAATGGGAAAGATTAAGAGCAGATCATTTCTAGATTCTTGCTGTGATCTTTGTCACAGCGAGCCTGAACACATTGGCGCTTTAATTCTCTGCAAGTGGAATAAAAATAAACTGTTTAACCTTTTAAATGCTGGTAATTTGGAGAGGTTTCCCATTTTTAGTCCTGACACATAAGCTTCTGAAAAGCTAGGAGGATAGAAATGGCTAACTAACTAAATTTGGAACCTTAAAAAGGTCAGAGTAAATCTGGTGCTATCCTGTCTTTTTCTTCTTCCACAGAATGCATGTTACAGTCTTTAAAATTGTGGAAAAGATTGTAAAAAGGACAAGTGATGACAAAACTTGAACTGTGAAATATTGTTATAGGAGATAAAAAAAGAACAAGATATCTCAGGCTGATGATTTTAGTAAATCTTGAAATTGGACTTTCATAATGCATTGTTTCTAACTTGTAATGGTTGTTAGAACAGGCAACAGAAGTTTCATAGTATTTTATGATTTCCCCTCTTGTCTAATATTCTGGGGATCATAAATATTATGAACTTCTGAGCTTCCTTCTATTTAGCAAAAATTGACTTTCTCCCCACTGGCTCCATCTTGGTAACTGGTGATACTTTCCGAAGGTGTTTATCTTCTCTGTTTGAATCTTATTTCGTGAAGAAAATTGCCTTAAAACAGTGGACCCTGGTGGGATATGCCCAGCACAACAAAGAACCACTGCAAAGTAGAGGCTGCTTTTTGTGTAGAATACTTGCTTTGGTTTGGAGTGCACAATAAGGCCAGACACCGTAGTTTCTTTCCTTAAGAATTTATAATTGAATTAGGCACATCAAGCCCAAAGAGATGATCTGACTAAAGAAACTTCTCCCAGTAGCATGAATAAGAACAAATACATTTAAAGATTGTAATCAAAAGAAAGATAGGTTGTGATAGGTAGAGGGCAGACATCCAGTTTCCAGCCTCAGTTCTATCAAATTCTGCTATGCACACCAGGAAGAGACCATGTTGCCTCCTTAAATACACTTACTCCGCCAGTCTCTCACACTCTGCCTGTGCTCCTGTTGTCACAGTTGCTTCAAATGCTTTCCCTCACATTCTGCCTGTTGAAACTCTGCTCCTCAGTCATCTCACTCTGCGTGTCTACGCTCGAGCTGGTCTTAGTCCAACTTGTGTTGTAGTCACTTGCTTATGTGTCTTTCTTTCACACCACACACTGAGTCTCTGGAAGGTGGGATTGTTCTTTTATTTAGCTTTCTATCTCATGCACTTAGTAGGGTTCAATGCATATTTATTGATATGAATGGAATTGATTTATCCATGAAGAAGAGGTCTCCATAAGCAGAGGACCCAATTCACTGTATTAAATTTCAGTATTGGCCCATGTGTGACTGTTTTGCAAAGAATTATTTTCCTGTTTTTTCTGCTTTATCCTTTTCAATACTCAACATGGCTGCTCTCATTAGTCACTAATGGCCCAATGGGGGAACTGAAGGAGCTGCCAAAAGGCAGCCCTAAATAACTTTCCCTGTAGAGTCTTCTTTAACATCTCTTGATTTTTAATACAAAATGGATGGAAAGGAGTAACGTAAAACTTGCTTTCTCCTATGCTGGTCAGTTCCAAAAGCATGATTCCTGAAGTTTTTCCTTCTAACAAGAAGCTTTCCAGCCCCTGACATCACTCACATCTTCCTCTATGAGTTGCAGAATTGTCTTCAAAAGCATTTTCTTAAACAAAAGTAAGACTAAAGGCATGGACTATCCCTCTGGTTTGGGTGCTCTTCTCCCTAGGGAGGGGATATGTACCTGGATAATCTTTCAATATTGGTTGATCTATATCCTAAAGCTCTCTGAGCTTCAAGGGAAATAAGATAATTCTCACTGTCTTTATGTACTTTACCTAATGAGCGGGCAAACTGGTTTCATCTTAGTGGGTTTTCCTTGGACTAAGTAAAAAAAAGAAGATTTAATTACCTTTATCATTTTTCAAATGAGAGATTCACATGCTGATTCTTCTACATGAGTGCTTTTTAATTTTCATCACAGGTCACTCAAATTTCTTTAGTTTCTTCTGCATTTGGTTAAAAAATCCAATCAGATTCACCTTTTTAAAAAATGCAATCTTTGGCAGTGCTGACTTTTTCCACATTTGAAATCAAAGTAAGGAAATGCCTTTGGGATTCCCAGCTTCTGAGAGAAGGAGGGCACATTCACACAAGAGTCAACATTTCTGTAATGTTAATGAATTTCACTGACTAGAAATTATTTTCATGGCAATCAATATAATTCTCTTTCATCTTATTCCAAAGCTGATACCTACTATCAATTTGGAGGGATTATTATGAAAAAAAGATTTATTTTGTGACAAAATTGAGGTGGGAATGCAACTGAGGTGATCCAATGACTCCTGGATTATACTCAGCCATTATTGGAATGTCTCTTATAACTCTCACAATACACACCATTGGAGACATTGTTTAACAGAACATTAACTACAGTCTTGCTACTGCCAAGTGTTCTAGATGCATCCAGGTAGTCTATAATTAATGCACCTGCAGAGCTGCACAAAGGACTTCGTACAGCATCCATTTCAGTGGAGAGCTGCTGGAATGGTACCTCACAACAGGTGCAGCTCAGGACAAGCACAAAAAGGCCAAGGTCTAACTAGAAAGCTCAGTCCCTTTCAGCAGGCACTGACGAGGTTGAGATTTCTTTAGAAATAGCAGCATTTCATTCTGTGAAAGAGACAAAGTTGGACATGGTGAGCCTTGAAAAGAAGATAGGGAGCCTGGTGCCTGGGTACTGGTTAGATTTGATGGAGAATTAATAGTGATGTATAAGTGACTCTGAGACCAGCAGATTAGGACACAGGAAAGGGCACCAAGCCTGGGGTGCTAAAGGAGTTTCCATAATGATAATGGGCTTATCCTAACCTATATCCTGCCAATCTGTGTTCAGATTGACCACATCTGTGGATTTCCAATGACCATCAAGAGAAATGTAAAATAAAGCCAAACAGAGATCATTATAGTTGACATTAATTTTAATTATTTATGTCTAATTCTTGGGCTATTAGGTTATAAATACATCTCTTTCTGAATTAATTAAGAGATTTATTTGAGACCCTCCAGGTAATTTTACCACTAAGTGTAAGACCATTCAAAAACGTTTATCTTGTTTAATGCTCACATCAATCATGAAAAGTCAGCTCAGACTGGCATAAGGAGAGTCATCATCCTAACAAAAATTGAAGTGACTTTGAAGCCAGCACCCTCTAAGCATAATTACACCTTTCCTCTTTGTTTCTTGGGCTCTGCCCATGTGATCTCTCTCTCTCTTTGCACTGCCAAGCCCCTTCCCCCTCAACCCTTTGTCCTTACTGCTCTCTGTGTTTTGAGTACTTCGCTTATCCTGCCCTAATCCTGGATCTTGCATACATTCAGACCCCAGATTAAATGCCTCCTTTCTTTAGACTTCCATTTCTAAAACCTTGGTTACTGCCTCCTGAATTTCCGTGCTTTGTATTCTTCATAATACTTATCACGATCTGAGCTGGTTTTGCATGTGTATTGTCTGTCTTTCTTCACAGGAATATATTTTCTGAAGGAGTGGATTTTGCTTGTCTTGGTCACTGCTGTCTCCCCAGCTAAGATGGAGTCTGCTGTGTTTTAGGCACTAAGTAATAACAAATGGAATTAATAAAATTGCATTGCAATTCCTGGGTGGTAGCTTAACATGAAGGGTAGTGGAAATCTATTAATGAAAGTGTCAGCTCATTGTTAGATAAAGAATGGAATTTTAGTTTTGGATTTGGAGGTAAAGTTAAAATTGGATGAGAGTGAGAAAAAGAAGAGAGAGAGGAAAGGACAAGAAATTCACAAGAAAGGGATAAAATAAATAGTAAGTAACATAAATAATATGTATATTTTAGCCAGGTTTATTGAGTGTCAAATAAAATAAGATCCCACACACCTGCTGTGGATCTTTTGTTCTACAGCATGATCATTGTGGATGTCCCTCTATGCTTCAAAGTGTTCTTGCTTGGATGACAAAGCACATGATCTCCTTAACCATGGGTTAAACCTGTTCTAGGCAATGAGAATGCTGTGGTGCACATGAGAATCCTTGATACCATGGAGCTTACAGCCTAGGAAGAGGCATCTATCATTTCAATAATCCATCAATAGCAAAATCTGATAGTGAGAAGTGTTTGCTTTTTAGTTTCCAAAACGCCTTCATGGGCATAATCTCGTTTGATCCTCCCATCAATCCCATGACAGAGAAAACCTATAATTGTCTTTTAAAGAAAAAGGAAACTGTTGCTGAGAAATTAAGAGTTGGTTAAGGCTAATTAGCACCAGATCCGGGACAATCAGGAAAATGTCTGCATTTGAAAGCATTAAACTTTGTTCCAAAGAGTGCAGGAATAAGAAAAATGTCAATTTTTACCTTACCTAATGAGCCTCAGAGTCTTTCTAGACATTTTTGGAATTCCTCTTACTGATGCCATCACCCTGAGTCAGAATCAGAGCCACCTATGCAGATTTCTCTAGTAGAAAAAGATTATTATTTTGGAAAAGATTTCCTATGTACCTATTTTCAGTAGCATTGTTTTGCCTTGGTTAAACTGGATTTAAAACTTCAGTTCTGTCATTAATAGGGTAATCATCAAATAAATGGAGCTAAAAGCCACCTTGCTGCTCTCCAGAAATGGGCCCCCAGTGGACCAGGTGTCTCAAGATTTACACTCTTGAGTCTGCACTGGCTCTGTGACTTGCTTTTGACCAATAAAATGCAGTGGAAGAAATGTTGTAGGACCTCCTAGACTAGGTAAATGGAAACTTTGAGCCTTTTTCTTGGGTCTCTTGGGTGCTCACAAAGGGAAAAGCCAGGTGCTACATAGGAAACCTACTACATTCAGATCATGATACTGCATGGAATGACAAGGTCTGTGGACAGATGAACAGGGACTGTGGACAGATAAGTAGTAATAGAGAGAGGGGTAGGGCAGCCAGACTCTCACCATCTTTGATAAATTGTCCAATTTGAGTGAGAAACCATGTTAGGTACAAGCCGAGACATCTTGATTTCCCTCCAGCTCACTTCCAATCATTGTAATTGCTATAGAGATCCCCCAGTGAGACCACTCACTGAGCTTTGTTGCCTCATAGACCTGAGAAAAGTAATAAATTGTTAGATTTAACCACTAAATTTTGGAGATAGCAATAGATTCCTGAATGAGAGCCTGTTGCCTGGAATTAAATCCTGCCTCAGCCTCTTTCTAGCTTTGTGACAATCACCCAACAGATTACCTGATACTTTGTGACTTAGTTTCCTCCTTTATTGGTGATTATCATAACACTTCCTTTACAGGTTTGTTAAGGGAATTTATTTAATTTATTACATGAAAAGCAGAGGTTGGCCATAGAAAGCATTCCATAAATGTTATTATTAGCTATTATTGTTAGTAACTGTTCCTGAAAAAGTTTTTTAGCCAGTTCAAATCTATTTTTCTTCAATGTTTCACAGATATTGAAAGAAACTAAGACTTACATTTGCATACTTTTCAGTCACTTGGGAACAAAAGCCAAGTACTGGATTCCGAGGGAACAAAAATTAGAAATCATATTAGGGCAAGAATTCCTAATCCAGAGATTCATCCTGGGAGATTCTTCATCTGTGCCATGTGGATAATATTAGTGCACAGGTTTAATGGGAGGATTGAATGAATTAAGGAATGTTAAAACCTTGAAACAGCAAGTACTCTGTATATTGTATTAGTACAATTATTAATCTTTGTCGCATGTCTTTCTGCCCAAGAACTACTGGAGGATTTTCCCATCATCCTTTAGAGACCCAGTGGTCTTCCCAAATGCACAGGATACTGATTTCCAGTTTAACATGGACTGTGAAGCGGCTCCTCATGCTGTTTTTAAGTTCCTTGACCTCCATAAGCTCTTTTTAGTGATGCTCAGAAGCTGAAACAGTTGAGTTTCAGATATAGATTGGAGAGCTTCCTTACTAACTCCAATAAAAAACCTCAGAGTTTGGCTCTCACTTTTAAATACTATGCAGATGGCGCTGAACCCCAGCCAAACTGGCGGCAACTTGATTTCCTCTGGTGAGTGCTGGTGGGGTGTCCACAGAATGGCATTCATTCCCATCTCTTGTCCCTGTTCTCTTCTCTCTCTGTCTCTCTCTCTCTCTCTCTCTCTCTCTCTCTCTCTCTCTCTCTCTCTGTATTTTTCCTATCAGCCTGAGTATTTTTTTAATAATGATAAGACCAGCAATAATTAATAAATTCTTTGGTTTACTGCCTGAACTTGTACTTACGTTAGCTATCTCATCGTGTGGAAATTTTTGCTTCAGCGCCAGATCAATAGCGTTCCCTTCGTGATTCCCCACTGCCAGGAGAGAAAATGTTCGCAAAAGGAGATCTAAGGAGCTCCCCATCAATTTAGAAGAGACAGAAGAAAGGACACTCTGTACCAGCTGTGAAAGAAGCTCTTATATGCTGATAGGAATGTTATGAAATATCTGTAAATTTGGAGCTTGTTTTCATGTGCTGTAAAACCTAACCACATGGAGTGAATTTTTGAACAGTCTTAAAATAAACATAAACTAAGCTTTGATAAAAAGACCTTTTTTTTTTTGTTTGTTTGATTCACCGTTATCCTATAACAGTGTGATATTTTTGCATACAGAAATATTGTAGGTCCAAGACAACATTAATGGAATAAAGTCCCTATAAATATGACACAGATGCACCAGATATATGAAGGGCCTGTAAGTGATGACTCCCTAATCCGTGCTAGAGAGTGAATCTTTTGGTCTTTATCCCCCAGTCTCTGCAAACAAAACTCTGTGTAGTTACTGACACATTTTGGTATCTGATTTTTAGACTGACACAGAAAATTAAGTAGGCTTTATTCTCATGCTGCTGGTGGAATCGGAAAGTGTTAGACTTGAAATGGACCTCAAGGGACCATTTAATACAACCTTTCTCTTTTGGTTTTAAAATGTTTTTTAGGCTTCAGAGTAGATTTTCCTCTGCCACTCAAGCACTTTATTATCTTGCCCCAGCTGCTTAAATTCCTCGAAACTCAGTTTCCCTGCCTGTGAAATGAGCATTGTCTTGTCCACCTTCTTGTGAGCTTTAGAAAATGGGTACAAGAGTGTTTACCATCTGATGTCATGCAAAGCAGGTGCTCAAAAAGTAGTATCTGTGATCATCTTCTTCTGTAAATGAACCATAACAGAATTGTATTGTCTTAATATGGGGTTAAAGTCTCCATATACACACTTGTTAAATAATACATGTATTTGTCGGAAGTTATATAATTCAAAGGAACATTCAAAGCCATCCCCAGACTGAAAGCATAGAGACGAAATCAGCCACTCTCATTTACATTATCATATAATCAATTGAACATCGCCTGTCAAAGCAGTATATTTAGCTTATTGCTTTTGACTTTCTTTATTCCTAATATTTTGAATTATATTTTTGCTATCTACTGTTTCATTATATAGTATAATCTTTTATTGTTAATATTTATAATTTAAATATACACCTATGCATCAGTTTCTTGGTTTATGAACTTTTGCCAATATTTCCTCACTCCTGAAATGAAAGATGAGGGTCATTTTGTTCTTACCTGCTGTATTACTCATTCTGCCAGCTTTATTTTTACATTCTTTTTTTTTTTTTTTTTGCTGCACCGGGGATTGAACTCACAACCTCACGCCTGTCAGACAGGTGCTTAAGTCACTGAGCCAAACTCCTGGCCCTGGTTTTTTGAGGCAGGGTCGCACTATGTAGCTCAGGTCGGCCTTGCACTCGCGTTGTAGCCCAGGCCGGCCTCGAACTTCACAACGCTCCTCCTACCTCAGCCTCCCGAGTGCTGGGATTAAAGGCGTGCGCCACCACGCCCAGCTTTATTTTTACATTCTTAAGGCTGGTAACATTTATATTTTATCCTGTAATAGCAGTCAGGAATTCTAGAGTCTTCTGTGTTGGCTTACATTTTTAGAATGTGTGTGTGTGTGTGTGTGTGTGTGTAGAATAATTACATATATATTACTGTGACAAGGTAAATATTGTTCCCTCCTGAGTGAGTTTCTTAAGGTTGCATTGATATCTCTTTGGGTCTGATGTCTCATACCTGTAAAACAGGAATGTTGGTAGCATCAAGATCAAGTGGATTTTCTTTTCTTATATTCCATTAATGGCCAAATTTTAGGATGTTGACTCTTCTTCATTATTTTTGTCCTGGAACTATTCTTTACATTTTAAGCATATCTCCTAGTCTGGCCTGGTCTTCTAGTTTGGCCTAGTTTCTCTCCAGGTTCTGCAGTATTGCCATTCCTTAGAACTTGTCTACTTTTCTGGGATGGATCTGTAATTTACTTCCTTAATTAACTAGAAAATACCTTCAGCTAATTTTCTAAGAAAGAGGATAAAATGGGTTTACATCTTCTGAGCCTATGCATATGTATAATATTTATGCTTTTTTCTTTTTATAGTTGCTTGATAGTTTGGCTACATATGGAATTCTAGGTGAGAAGTAATTTTGTTTTGGAATTTTTAAGGAATTCCCCTTTCATCTTCTAGCCTCCAGTGTCACTATTGGAAAGTCTGAGAGTTATGTGATTTTTCTTCCTTTGTAGACACTTATTATTGCTTCTGAAAACTCCGAAGGTTTTGCCTTTCTTCATTTGGTGTTCAAATTCCTCAAAAATGTGTTTAGCTATAGAATGTTCATCATCCAATGTGCTGGACAGTTAGTGAGCAAACTCAATCTGCATTGGTCTGGGAAAACTTCTTATTATTTCTTTGATAGTTATTCTCTTTACTTTTTCCATTCTTTCTCCCTAAGAGGACATAGTATAAAGTATACAGTGTATATGTCTGTTTTCCTCTCTTTGTCTCTGCTTTATATTCTCTGATATTTGCTTGATTTTTAGAATTTAAAATATTTTTCTAATTAGTTTTCATTTTTTAAATAGCTTTGGTTTGTTCTGTGACTGAGCCTTTTTCCTTACAAATAATGCTTGCTTTATGAATATGATGTAGTGTTCCAAATCCTTAAGCATTTATTAGATTTTAAAGATTTTCCTCTATTACCTGAATTATCTCCTGGAGAATATTTTGTTCATTTGAATCTTTCTTTTCTACACTACTGATTCTCCTCCCAGGTCTTGTTTTGAACACTTCTATTTTAAAAAGAAAGACAATATATAGAATGGTGTGGGTGTCTTCCACTGTTCTATATGTGAAACACTTTTCTCATCAGGTCTCTCCTATAACTGGCAGTAATGTGTGAAGTGGAGTAGAATGGAGGTGAGATGTGTCCTTAGAAGGTGTCACTTCAGACAGGAGACAAAAAGCCTACGGGCAGATAAAGCATTCGCTAAAGTCTAGAAGAACTAGTACTCTGGGGACAGGAATCCTTACTTACCTTTCTGCCAATGCCTTTTGCCATTATTTGCAGACTTCCAATTTCCACTTTATTTTTTCTTCATCTTCTTCTTTTCTTTTTTCCCACCCTCTCTCCCTCCTTGCCTCCTCCCTCCCTTCCTTCCTTCTGTCCTTTCCTTTCTATTTGCTTTACCTTAGAGGTAATTGCTAGTTGCTTGATGTTTGAAGAAAGCATCACCTAACTGTTTGCTCTGAGTCTGCTTTTAAACTCCTTTGCTTCATAGGACTTTTCAATTGCGAGTCTACAATCTGTCTGGTCTTGTAATGGGCAGGTCTGCATCCATCCCTCTGCAACTCTAAAGATAGTAAATTATTGGCTGTGATTTTCCTCTACTGTTTCATTGCTTTTAAAATTTCTACGTTCTATAACTATGTTTTCTGAGAGAGTATGACTGTCCACAGTGTATGTCCAATTTCCCTCCTCAAACTACCATCAGACTTAGGAATTTAAGGTTTTAACATTTATCCAGTTTTAAAAGGATGGATCAGTATCTAGTCACTAAAGCAGAAATTTTTCCCAAAGTTGAAAAACTATAGTTCTTTTTTTTAAAAAAACATATTATTGACCAAACATATGATGTCAAATTATTTTTTCCTCTACACTCTATCCAGCTTTCAGAAGTATTATTTTAAAAGTGCAATGTATAAATAATGGATCTATGAAATAAGTTGAAATTCTTGTCAAGAAAAAATATATAGATTAAAATTTTCAGCCCTGTGTATCATAAAGTAGGAATATATCTACATTTACCTAAGTCTGTATCTACATAGTTTATTGCATAAGAATTTTCACGTAAGAATTATAATGCTTGACAAAATTACCACCAACTAGTAAAGCTATGATATATTGCATTGAATGTAAAATTGAAAAGTATTAAAATAAAAAATAACTCCATTGATCAAACTTCCATATCTAAATAAGGTGAAATATTATTAAATAGATATATGAATGTATGCTATGAAAATTAATATAAATTTGTCATTTCTGCTCATTGTTCAAATTACTGAAAGAAACGAATTTTAAAGTTGATTTAATGATATTGCTGGAAGATTTAAGTATTACTTAGGAATCTCAGTATTTCATGTAAGAAAATGTTACATGACATCTAAGTTAAACTTTTCTTGCAAAAGAAGTTCTGATGAATATCTGGCCAAATTTGATTCACTTCTGCATGATGTTAGGGTCTAATAAGCAAAAGAACATGTGCAATATAAACATTTTTTAAATTAATGTGATACTGTTTTTTTCCAATTCTGTACATTTTAACTACTGAGGTAATTAACCTGAATGTGAACTGTTCGATGGCTCAATTTTCCACAGAAAAGTTTCTGAGATTCCTCTCTGAAAACGGCACCTTAGGTTACCCGTGTCTGGTTCATGCTTCTGATTTTACAGATAGCCAAGGGAGAGATTAGGTAGAAGTTATTGGCCCTTGGTTACACAATAATTCAGGACA
>RJWM01031307.1:0-22540 GCA_004363535.1 Dasyprocta punctata
TGTCAAAGATAAGGTGGCTAAGTGTGTTTGTAGTTGTGTCTGTATCTTCTAATCTATTCCATTGATCTTCAGGTCTGTTTTGATTCCAGTACCATGCTGATTTTATCACAGTAGCTTTGTAGTATAGTTTCAAGTCGGGGATTGTGATGCCTCCTGCCTTCCCTTTGTTGCCCAGAATTGCCTTTGCTATTCTAGGTCTATCCTGGTTCCAGATGAATTTCAGGAATGCTTTCTCTAGCTCTGTGAGGTAGGCAAGTGGTATTTTGATTGGGATTGCATTGAATCTGTATAATAATTTTGGGAGAATGGCCATTTTCACGATGTTTGTTCTTCCTATCCATGAACATGGGATATCTTTCCATTTTCTGATTGGAGTCAATGAGAAAGCTTGAGACAGCATAAATGCCATAACGATCATAAATATATATGCACCTAAATCAGAGGCACCTGACTACATAAGACAGTTATTAGTAGACAAGGAAAATCAAATGAGCAATAACACAGTTGTAATGGGAGACCTCAATCTCCCATTATCAGAGACAGATCAACTATACGGAAAATCAGCAAAGAAATATCAGAGGTGAACCAAACCTGTGGACGAATGGAGTCAGTAGGAAGAAGCCACGCCCTCAGGCTGCCTGCCAGCAGCGCAGAGAGGTCCAGCGAGCCCAGCGCCAGCCCAGAGCAGAAGCCACGCCCCAAGGCCCTGCCGCCATCAAGGTGGCGTTGGTGAACCACTGCCCTGTGCCTCTCCATTACTTCAGGAACCCGGGTCAGAGGGAGCCAGGTGCCCGGTCCAATCCCCTACACTGGGGGACTGGCGGCCAAAGCAGGAAGCACTGGGGATGCAGCAATGGGCTGATTCTAAGGAACAGAGGAAAATGTCAAGACGAGGAGCGAAACAGAATCTCAGACCTCCAGCCCACACAGAGCAAGTTCAGGACACACAGACATAGTAGACATAAGAAGTAACAGACCTGAAACTTCTGAAAAGATAACTGAGGTAATGAAGCACCTTAGTTCTTGTACTGTTTGGTTAATTTTACCTACTTATGTCTGATGGTATGGTATTTTGAAGATAACAAGATATACTATGGTAGCCATTGTTGATTTCCTATTATCTTGTTTTGAAGTCCTGTATCATTTTCATTGTCTTGTTTTGATTGGCTTTATTCTGTTGTATTTTGTTTGGTTTTGTTTTCTTTAAAGCAAAATTAAAAAAAACCAAAATTATCACAGTGAGATCACAAAAAAAAGAAAAGAAAAAAATGAAAATGTGTAAAAGACAGAAAGAGACACTTCACTGAAGAAGATACATGGATGGGAAACTGACACATAGGAAGATGATTAACAACAATAAATGAAAACAAAAACAAAACAAAACAAAAAACCATCACTAAATGCCATAGTTTGGATCTGGAGTGACCCCCCTCACCAAAGCCTACATGTTAGCCAGGCGTGGTGGCGCACGCCTTTAATCCCAGCACTCGGGAGGCTGAGGTAGGTGGAGCATTGTGAATTTGAGGCCAGCTTTGGCTACAATGTGAGCAAGGCGGGTCTGAATTACATAGTGCGACCCTGCCTTGAAAAAAATAGGACTGGGAATTTGGCTGAGTGGCTTAAGTGCCTGCCTGGCAGGCATGAGGTTGTGAGTTCAATCTCCAGTACCACAAAACAAACAAACAAACAAACAAACAAGCAAAAAAAAAAACCCCATGAAGCCCATGTGTTGATGGCTTGATTCCCAGCCTGGGTGCTACTGAGGAGCAATGGAGCACCTAGGAAGCAGGGCCATGGGGAAGAAAGTGAGGTCACTGACCTGCAGCCTTGGAGACCTGGGACCCCAGCCTTTGCTCCCTTTGCTTTCTGACCACCATGGGGTCAGCAGGACTCTTCTGTCATGAATTTCTGCCATGATGTGCTGTCCACCATGGCCCAAAGCAACATGGTCAAACAATTGTCAAACAATCAAGCATAGAGACTTCTGAAACCATGAACTTCCTTTGACGTTGATTATCTCAGGTGTTTTGTCACAGTCATGGAAAGCTGACTAGACAAAAGGGAAACACACTCAACAACCGAAAAGTAGTTAACATACTAAATGTTGCTGAAGATGCAGGGAAAGGTGATTGCTAATACACTGCTATATGAAGTAGCATAGCTATTCTGGGAAATAGTTAAGCAGTTTTTAAAATTTTAAATAAAACTAAGCATATACTTGCCATCTTTATCCCAGAGAAATGAAAATTTAACTCTGCACATAAACCTGTACCTTGAGAAGTCACGCTGGGTCTGAGAGGAGCACAACCAAAAGCCAATTTACCCTTCCCACAAGCTGCCCACGTGGGGCCCAGCAAGAGAGAAGCCAGCTCACCCCCATCATGTTGAAATCTGGTTGCTGTTGCAGTGGTGTGGATTAGGGCCGTCAGTGTATGATTAGATTCGGGAGGGAGCGCACTAGGTCTGCAAGAGGAGGTCAGGAAGTGGGCCGTCCCCCCGGCCTTGTCTCTGCTCATGCACTCACTTTCTTTTCTGCTTTTTGTCATGAGTTGAAGCAACACAAGACCCTTACCACGGAGGGCTGCCCCGCTTGAACTTCCCGGCCTTTAGAACTATGAGTCAAAATAGATCTCTGTTCTTTATTTTTTTATTTTATTTATTTATTTTTTTTGCGGCACTGGGGATTGAACTCACAACGTTGTGCTTGCCAGGGCATACGCTTAAGCCGCTGAGCCAAACTCTCCAGCCCTGGTTTTTTTGAGGCAGGGTCGCACTATGTAGCTCAGGCCGGCTTTGCGCTCGCGTTGTAGCCCAAGCCGGCCTCGAACTCACAACGCTCCACCTACCTCAGCCTCCCGAGTGCTGGGATTAAAGGCGTGCGCCACCACACCCGGCTGATCTCTGTTCTTTAAAAGCTGTCCATTTTCTAGCTGGGCATGGTAGTGCTCATGCACACCTGCAATCCTACTACTTAGGGAGGCTGAGGCAAAAGATCACAAGTTCAAGTTCCACCTGAGTGACTTAGTGAGACCTTGTCTCAAAGTGAAAAAATAAAAAGGACTGGGGGTGTAGCTCAGTGGCAGAATGTCCCTGGATTCAATCCCCACGATCAAAAGACATTATTCAATCCTGGTGTTTTGTGATAGCAACAGAAACCAGACGAAGACTACACATAAGGTCTACTTGCAGATCCTACAGGTTAGGAATGGGACACATCTTGCTGGAGGCCAGTGAGGAGCCTGCTAAAAAAATGAAAAATAGATTAGTGGTTGCTGGGGTTTAGGAGCGGTGGGGAGAGGGTGGTGGAGGGATTGGACGGGTAGCCCCAGAGTGTGACCTCTGTGGTGTCGGGGTCTTGAATCTTCATTTCTGTGGTGGCCATGGGATCCACACTGTGATAGAGAGACACACACGACGCCAGTGCCATCTGATGGTTTGGTGTGTACTTCGGTTATGTAAAAGGCTATCACGGAGAAAGTGTCTGAGGGCACGTGTGGGTCTTTCTGGGCTATGATTACAGCTTCTATGAATCTATAATTGTGTGAAAATAAAATGTCTAACCAGGCCCTTCATGGTGTGCACGTGCAGAGTCAAACATCAGCAAAGTCAAGAGACAAATGACAAACGGACAAGAACCATTTCTCACTGATCGCATGCAGGGATGACCTCGCTAATCACGGAGCTGGCAGCGACTGCTGCCCGTGGCCTGCGCTTTCCTTCTCCATACCGCGCAAACTTCTTCCGTCCAGGGTGGAGTCTGCCCCCTGCCTCTTGACTTGGGCTGGCTTGGGACTTGCCGTGACCAGCAGAATGCAGGAGTGAAATCCCACGACTTCCAAATCCAGACACTAAACAGACTGGAAGCTTCTGAGACCCAGCTACCACGGATGAAGACAGACTTGCCTGAGACGGCCACGGCACGAAGAGGCCCAAGGTGGCCAATGAAAGAATCGGACAGAAGAATATTACAGCCCTGGATGCGAGTGGCATTTTCTTGGACCGCCTAGTTCAGCCTGGCTGTTTATCGAATGCAGCTACTGAGCAGTCCCGGCTAGAGGCAATCAGAGTGGAAGGACCTTGCAGCTGAACCATTCAGCCCATTAAATCTTGAAGAATCCTAAACTATTGTTGCTTGAAGCCACTACATTTTGAGGCAGCTTGTCATATAACAAAGGATGGTATAAACTGAGATTTTAGACTTATAGGTGTTATGGTTTGGATCTTTTTTTTTTTTTTTTTTTTGTGGCACTGGGGATTGAACTCACAACCTTGCACCTGCCAGGGAGGTGCTAAAGCCACTGAGCCAAACTCCCAGTCCTAGTGTTTTGAGGCAGGGTTGCACTATGTAGCTCAGGCCGGCCTTGCGATCATGTATCCGAAGCCCGCCTTGAACTCACAACGCTCCTCCTACCTCAGCCTCCCGAGTGCTGGGATTAAAGGTGTGCACCACCATGCCCAGCTATGGTTTGGATCTTAAATGTCCTCCACAGGCCCATGTGTTGATGTCCTGGTCTCCAGCTTATGGTGCTGTTGGGAAGTGGTGGACCCTTCAGGGTTGGGGCCTAGTGCAAGGAAGTGAGGTTACTGGGGTGTGTTCTTGAAGGGGATATTGGGGCTCTGCTTCCTCTCTCTCTCTCTCTCTGTCTCTCTCCTTCCTGGCTGTCATGAGGCGAGCACCTTTCCCCTGATACCTGCTTCTGCTGCAATTTGCTGACAAGTGACGATGAACTGACACCTCTGAAATCACAAGCTAAAATAAATCTTCCCCACTTTTAATTTGTTTATCTCAGATATTTTGTAACAGTAAGAAACTAAGAACTTAATAGAAAATTGGGCAAAAGGAAGAAGCAGACAATCCACAAAGAAGAGATGCAAATAGTCCTTAAACATCAAGAGCTGCACAGCCTCAGTCATATTAAACGAAATGCAAATGAAACTGCCCTCAAGCACAATCTCTCGCAAATCATACTGGCACAAGTCCAGCATTTGAAAATGTGTGGCTGGTGTGACTGTGAGGAAATAGGTTTGGCTGTGGAGGATGCAAAATTTTACATTTTTGATGAAGGCTAGTTTGGCATTGCTTATTTTAAAAATGCATTTATCCTTTGACCCAGCAATCCTACCTCTGGGGATCTATTCTACAGATAGAGAGTCACAGTATTAAATGACCTGTGAACAAGGCTCTATACTACAGCGCTGTCTGTAATAGCAACAGCTTGGCAGCCAGCCAAGGGTCTGTCAATAGGGAACTGATTAAATAAACATGAGCCACAAATGCAAGAAAGAATGAAGATGTACTGTAGGATATATTAAGTATAAAAGGAAGGTGCAGAATCCTGTATAAATTATGGTACCTTTCTGCAAAGAAAGGGTAGAAAACAGGACAAAATATACTGGCATTCCCTTGTATTTGCATAAAGAAACACAGAAAACAGAACACTAATGAAACGGTAGCCTACGAAGGGAGGGAAGATGGGGACCTGCGTGAGTTTAATTCTCTGTGTGTATTTTTATACTTCTCAGTGTTATTTGGACCTCTGAACCATGTAAACATATAACATATTAAAAACCAGTCTCAGACGGTGAGGGGGGAACAAAAATGAGGAGTGACTCTTCCCATTTCTTTTAAAGATGCTGAAAAAGGCCTAAAATTAAATGGTGCTGAAGGTCACATAACTCTGTGAATATACTAGGAACTACTGAGCTGTATACTTTAAGTGGGTGAATTTTATGGCATGTGAAACATTTCTCAATAACACTATAAAAAAGAAGACAAATATTCACCCTACAACTTGTATAAACTTCAGGTACAGTAGTTTAAAAGGGTATAAAGTAAGATAAATAAATGAATCTGATGCTGGCAAAATTTTTTTAAAAAGAGGGTGGAGGACAAAGGGGAAAAAAAAAGAATTGAGATGTGTTATGCATATGTACCAGTTGCTCATGGTGAATATAATTGTTGTGTACTGCAAACATGTACCAATAAAAATTTTTACAAATCTCCCCCCCAAAAAAGGTAGTAAAAAATAATGTGGGTGATTTGGTGCCCATAAATTCAAAACATTTTAAAAACATCTAAAAAATACAATTAAGCAAAGTTGGCTCAACAATAAATAGATATCTGAATGAACTGTCCAGTAATTAATGAAGTTCAGTCATGAATAAAATGTCTTTCCCAAAGAAAACAATAGATTGAGGTAAATTCAAACATCCATGGGGCTGGGGCTATAGCTTGGTGGTGGAGTGTACCCTTAGTATGTGTTATGGTATGTGTCTAGATGTCCCCCTCAAATCCTCATGTGCTCATAGGTGGGGCTTCTGGGAGGTGATTGGACCATGGGAATGTGACACTTGTCAGTGGATTTGTCCACCGATGGGTTTATAGCTAAGTGGTTTGGGAGGTGAAGCCCGGTTGGAAGAGGTGGTCACTGGGGGTGTGGCCCTCCTGCTCCCTTGAGCCCTCTGATTCCCATCGCCAAGCCATGAACTGTTTCCCCTCTGCTGTGCTCCCCTGCCTCAGAGCCAGATGTTTATGGACTGAAACCTCTAAAAACTGTGAGTCAAAATAAAACACTTTTCCTCAGAGTTGTGGGTGTTGGGTATTTTGTTCCAAAAATGAGAAAGAGAATAAGATAGCATGTGGAATGCCTTGGGTTCAACTCTCAGCAGTCCAAACAAACAAACAACAACACTTTAAAAGAAAAAAAAGTTTCAGTCTTATACATAAGGTCTTCTGGAAAAAAGGAGACATATTCTTCCATTTATTTTATAATATCATAATAACCCAGATGCTAAATCTAGACAGGAAACAAGGACAGAAGGAAATTGCCAGCGGACTCCTGAAACACAAAGGGACAAACCCCACCCGAGTAAAACGTAACGAACTGAAACCAGGTAGTGTACATGGAAACACCACAGTTCATGTCAAGTCCGTCGTGTTAACTTTCCACCACTGTGTAAAATACCTGAGTGGAACTTATTTTATTTTATTTTATTCTTTTGTTACCAGTGATTGAACTCACAACCTCACATCTACCAGGCAGGTGCTTATGCCACTGAGCTAAATCCCTGGCCTTATTTTTTTTTTTTTTTTGCGGCACCGGGGATTGAACTCACAACCTCGCGCCTGCCAGGGCAGGCGCTTAAGGCACTGAGCCAAACTCCCAGCCCAGGTTTTTTGAGGCAGGGTCGCACTGTGTAGCTCAGGCCGGCCTTGCGCTCGCGTTGTAGCCCAAGCCGGCCTGGAACTCACAACGCTCCACCTACCTCAGCCTCCCGAGTGCTGGGATTAAAGGCGTGCGCAACCACGCCCGGCTCCTGGCCTTATTTTTTGAGACAGGGTCTCCCTATGCAGTTCAGGCTGGCCTTGAACTCACTTTGTAGTCCAGGCTGGTCTCGAACTCACAATGATCCTCCTGCCTCAGCCTCCCGAGTGCTGGGATTAAAGGTGTGCACCCCAGGCCTGGTTGAAACTATCTTAAACAAGGAGAGAGCTGTGGTATAGCTGAGCTGCATGAGCACCTGCCTGGCAAGAGTAAGGTCCTGAGTTCAATTCCAGGTACTGAAAAAAAAAATCCTTCATTCTAAGCAAGGAGAGGTTTATTTTGGCTCACAGTTGCAGTCCACGGTCACCTGGCCCCATTGCTTCTGGGCCTGAGGGGACGTGGTGCAACATGGTAGGGAGTGCACGATGGACGAAGCCGTGTGCGGTGGCCAGGAAGGAGGGGAGCAAGCAGGAGAGGCTGGAGAAGAAACGCCTTCTTCGCGGGCACACCCCACAGCTCGCCCCACCTCCTAACGTCTCCATCGTCTTCCAGTGTCCCCACGAGCTGGGGACTGGGCTTGGGAGCCGGTCCAGAGCCCAACTGCCAGCTCTGCTGCATTCCAGAGGCGCAAGGCGGATTTTAAACTGAGAAGAACATGCTTTAAGGGGCGTCGGGTCAGAGAGTGGAGCCCACACTGTTTCTTGCTGTTGCACTGTCGGTGAGGTCTCACTCTGAGGGGCTGCGTTAGTTGTGTGAACGTGGGTTGCTGTAAAGTGACTTCAGCTACCTTGGGTTTCCCTTGCTTCTCTTCTGCCGCGTCACTTTTCTCCCCGACCTGCCTGCTTGCCTGTCTGCTTTGCCGTCGTGTGGCCCTCATCGGAGACCGAGAAGATGCTGCCGCTGTGCCTTGAACTTCCAGAGCTGTGAGCCAAGATAAACCTCTTTCCTTTATAAAACACCAGCCTCAGGTATTTGCCTATGGCCGTGGAAAATGCACTAAGACACCGTGTTAATAGTAGAGGGAGAAAATAGAAGATGATACCCTCAATAAATGCAGAAGAATAATTTGATAAAATTCAAAAGCTTACTCATGCTCTTTATAAAAAGCAAGCAGCCTCTCAGAGAATTAAGAACACAAGAGGATGCACCTTAACAATGTGTCGCAAATGTTCCACTTGCAGCGCAGTGCAGGAAATAGTCCTTAGCCAGTGAGAGTCATGGCCGGAGGTCCAGGGTGCCCTTCCACTCGACATCGTCCTGGCCGGGAGGTCTGGACAGTGCTGACCAAGAAGGAATAGGAATCTGCTGCATAATGATTGATAAAACGACACCAAGTTGTGATTGCTGCCGAATGATATGACTGTATAAACAGAGCAGCCCCAAGTTCACAGCTAACTAGAATTAATAAGGTAGCTCAGCAAGTTGCTTGAGATATGATCAATAAATAAAAATCAATTGCCTTTCTTTGATCCAAAGAAAACAGTAGAAAAAAAATCAACTCACCAAAATAAAATGGGATGCCTAACAACAAAGCCTGCAAATATTTTGCAAGGGATTTCTAAGGCTGCTGTTCCGCCCACCTCAAGTCCTACCCAAACATGGCACCAGAGCGGGGAAAAGATGGAGCCGGGGCGGCACCTAAGACCTGTGCCATGGCTCCTGCCACGGTGCCCCACATCAGCCTCCAGCTGCCCAGAACAGTGTAGCAGGTCCTTTTTGCAAAAGGGAAGGGGACCTAGAGATGGAGGGAGAGGGAGTGAGGAGGCCAGGAGGAAGGGGACGGACAAAGAATCGAAACGTGTCATGTGCATGCACTAACTCCCTGCATTGAATGTAGTCACTATGTACTGCAGACATGTACTAATAAAAATACAGAAAAGGAGAATATTACAGTAGCCCCTATGCATGTGAGAGGGATGCACTCTAAGACCCCCAGCTGGTGCCTAAAGCTGGGAATGGTACTGAATAGACTATGTTTTTCCCTGTATGTGCATACCTATGCTAAAGTTTAAGTTATAAATTGGGCATAGTAATTACTAGTAATAAATATAACAATTAGAACAATATATAGTAATAAAAATTATGTGCATACGGTCTCTCTGTCTCAGATTAGGACAAGCCAGGCCTGGTGTCATACACTTGTGATCCCAACTACTTGGCAAGCTGAGGCAGGAGAATTACAAGTTCAAGGCCAGCCTGGGCAATTTAATGACAGCCTGTCTCAAAATAAATGAAAAGGGCCAAGGATCTAGCTCAGAGGTAGAGCACTAGCATATGGGAGGCCCTGAATTCAACTCCCACTATTTTAAAAAAAGGGGGAAAAAAAAAGAGTTGAGACAAATACTAATATTTTTAAACCCCAGCTGACAGCAGATAACTTTGTAGAAAGCAGAACTGAGGGTGAGCGGGGCTGATATAAACGAGTGGTGCAGGACTCTGCCCAGCAGTGACCGCCCGACCGGGCCACTGTGTGCTGCCTCCCCTGGGAGTGTCTCTGGCCACCTAACGAGTGAGTGGTGACAGCCGCTTGAGATGCTCCCACCTCGCGTTTCTGCACATATTTCTTTTTTTTTTTTTTTTTTTTTTTGTGGCACTGGGTACCGAGCTCACAACCTCGTGCCTGCCTGACAGACGGGTAAGCCGCTGAGCCAAACTCCCGGCCCTGGTTTTTTGAGGCAGGGTCGCACTGTGTAGCTCAGGCCAGCCTTGCGCTCGCGTTGTAGCCCAAGCCGGCCTCGAACTCACAATGCTCTTCCTACCTCAGCCTCCCGAGTGCTGGGATTAAAGGCGTGCGCCACCTCGCGTTTCTGCACATATTTCTAAGATGAGTTTTAGTTTACAAATAGGTAATACTGTGTTCTGATCTTGCGTCCCCCAAACTCACGTGTTGAGGTCTAGTTGCCAACATGACAGGGTAGGTGGCCTTCTGGGAGGTGATTCCGCGGTGGCGGCAGAGCCCGCATAGGTGGGATTACTGCTTTTACCGACAGGCCCAGGGCAGCCCTTCCAATCACTCACCGTGTGCGGACACTCCAAGACGGGGCCTTCTGTGGACCAGAACGGGAATCTTGACTAGGAATTCTCGGCCTGCAGAGCTGTGAGAAATGCACATCTGTGATCCACCAGCCACGGGCGGAGGAGATTCAGTTACAGAGCCCAAGCCAACAAACAGAACAGAGCAAGAGGGCAGGTGACAGAGTGGACGCGGGGTGCGCCGAGGTGCAGCTGGGGGTGACATCCGCCTGCGTGCGCTGGCTCTCGGAGCCTCTCCTTTGCAATCGCCTCCTGCCCCCTTGGCGGGCCTGCCTTTGCTGTGCCCTTTGACCTCCAACCTTTTCTTCTGCAAGATTTTTATTCTCTAGCAGGGTCTCAGCAGAAACAATAAGAGTAAATCCTGTGTTTGCTCAGCCGCTTCTCCACCTGGGAAGGCGCCCTTGGCTCTGTGGCTGCCCCTCCCCGCGCCTTCCGAGGCTCTGGGCTTGGCGTGACAGGAGCTCCATGACGGGTGTCGAGTTCTCTTACCTTCCTGTCCCCACCTCACCACCATGAGCAGACTTACTCCTCTGCTCCCCACGGAGACAGTGTGGCCTGTCAGGGCCGCCTCTTGGGGACACTGGCGGGGGAGCCCCAGGGAGGAGCTGGCTGAGCTCCCTCGTCGGTGGGTACAGGCGGAGGAGACGCCCCAAGGGGCGCTGTCCTGGCCTGGGGCAGTGGCGATGAACCCACGCCACGCGTGCCGCAGTGGGCTGCTCGGGTCACTGACAGCCCTGAAAGGTTTGCCATCGCAGTCTAGGCAGGGGTGGATGTCTTTGCCCATTTCCCATTGTCATAGTGGAATACTGGAGAAAGGGTGATTCATAAGGAAAAGGTTTACTTTGGCCCATGGTTCTGAACGTAGAAGGTACTTGTGTCTACCTCGAACAGCTTCGATTAATTCATGTGGAAGTAGAAGGACAAGCGGGTGCGTGTGGAAGACAGAGAAGGGGGCCGGACTGGCTCAGCAGCTAACCCGTCCCTGTGAGAAAGGCGTTAACCCAGCGACGAGGGCTCTGCCACCGTGGCCCGGAGACCTCCCCCGCCGGACGCCGCCTCCCGACGCAGCTGTGTTGAGGAATTAAACCCCAGCATGGGTTTGGGTGGGGATAAACCATGGCATTTGGGAAGGGGCAATTGGCGTGACAGCTGCTCCTGCAAAGCTACGTAGGGGAGCAGGTTGGGGGCCTACACTTTAGATACCTTCGAAGCCACCTTGGTCAGGAGCGCATGGCTTGGGTCCCCACAAAGGGAGGTACACTACCAGGCTTACACGGCTTTCCCGCCCTGCCGTGGGGCTCTCTGCTGGGAACCTGGGGGTTGCACAGTCACCTTGCAAGCACCCTGT
Organism: Dasyprocta punctata; assembly: GCA_004363535.1. Lineage (NCBI taxonomy): Eukaryota > Metazoa > Chordata > Mammalia > Rodentia > Dasyproctidae > Dasyprocta > Dasyprocta punctata. The sequence goes on from RJWM01031307.1 coordinate 11,647, forward strand.
GTGGGCAGCTCAAACGCCAGGGTCACACAACAGGGAAGCCTGCCGATCCAGCAGCAAGCAGACTTTCTATTTGCCCCAGCCTCTCACATCCGGCTCAGGACCAGGGCACCTGGGCCAAGGCAGCAGCCGAGTGCCGCTGTGAGCCCGGAGCCCAGCTGCAGCAGGGCTGGCGGCGCTGCCCTTGCAGCTTCCTGGCCTCACGGGCCCTGGACCTTCCCAAACGATGAGCCACGCAGGTGCCAACCTGCCAGGACGGCATCTTGAATCGTGCGGAGCGAAAGTGCGGCTCGTCGCGGCCTGGTTTCAGCAGTGGCGGTGCCTTGGGCAGACGGCTGTGTCATCCCAAGGACAGGGAGAGGGACGCTGCCTTTTGGGGTGGCTGCATTAATGAGAAACCTTAGGGATTTGAGTGTCCTTGCCCTTCAAATCAGGCCCCAAACACAAAATTTAGCATTTTCATTTTGATTGGGATTTGTGGCTTATTACTGCTACTGGTACCGTCCCGGCGAGCGTGGCTTAAATGTCAAGATATATTTTTCAGGTGCATCAGACACTAAAGATCACAGCCGTCTGGAAGAGTGAATTTTAATTAGCACAGGGACCCCATAAAACCTCGGCAGCCCCAGGGAAGAGCCCGCAGCGCTTTGCTGGCCCCCGTGTTGGTTACGGGCTCAGAGGGCTGATAACAGCGTCCAGCCCGCCTGGGGCTCTGTGAGTGGGAACTGGTGTTAACTTTCTTTCTTTCTTTTTCCCCCCGCAGAAAGTGGTTTATAGCTTTGGTTGTAGAGTAAAATAAACCCTTAGGAACTGTTTTAGAAAACATATTCTTGGAACTGCAGAACCCGTCTGAAACACCGCATGGTCCACTCCCGCGCCCCACACCCACCTTGGCCCTGGCGGGGCCCTGTGTCAGTCGGGCCTGCGAGGTCACCACGGCTGCCCAGGGTGCGAGCCTCGTCCCCGCAGGGGGAGCGGCGCCCTGTGCTCCAGGCGGGTGGCTCAGACGCCCTGCTTCCAGGCCCGCTTCCTTCTCGGCTGCGCTGGAGACAGGCAGGCGCCGTCACCTCTGCTGCCGGCCGAGGCCCAGGGCGGTGACGGTGCAGCGGGCCTGCCAGGCGGGGGCTCTCGGGCCTGAGCCGGGAGGTCGGGGCCTTTCACGGGCTCGCAGCCTCCTGCGGCAAAGGCCGGTGAGTGGGCAGTGACAGGAGAGCGGCGGCCCCGGCCGCAGCACGGTGCGGTGGGCGGTGAGCGCCGGCCGGGTGAGACGCGGTGGTGCGTCCCTTGGAGCAGCGGCGAGCTGGCTGACTGCAGTACCGGCTAGGCTTTAGATGAGTGAGAATTTAGGAGGCAAAAGCGGGGCCTTGCTCTTGATCCCAGAGCCAAAAAGGTTACAAAGGATTGCTGTGGACGGCTACTTGCCAGTAAATTAGGTGAAATGGACAAATTCCTGGGAGACCGTTACGGTGTTTACCCCTCCAAAGCCTCATGTGCTCATAGGTGAGGATTTGAGGAGGCCATTGGATCGCGAGTGGATTATGTTCGGTTTTTCCTCAGCGCGGCAGAGAAGCAAGGGCAAAAAAAGAAAAAAGCCTCTATTGTGGGCACGGGAAGGCTGCCGTAGAGTGCGCGCTCCCCCTGAGACAGACAAGCAAGCAGCGGGTTTTTATTCAGTTTAACAGGGGTGGAGTTTGAAGGGTGGGGCAGAATGACGTCCTGACAGCGGATTGGGGGAATGGCGGCGCACGCAAAAGGCGGGAAGCTCAATTTCAGTTTAGGAGAAGAATGCGGAAGTTAGTACTGAAGGGACGCATGCGCTGTCTGCCGTCCTCAGGGCCCAGCACCGTGCCGGGCAGGTGCTGCGCTCGGCCGGCAGAGCCTCACACGGGCGGACCCGTCAGATTAGCCCAGGGGTGAGTTTACAGCTAACTGTGGTGTTGGGAGGGGAGCCCTGCTGAGGAGGTGGGCCATGCGGGGAGGGGGAGACGGCCGTGAAGAGTCTGTCTCCCTCCTCTTCCCTTGATCTGTCTCTGCTTCCCGTCCCCCACCCGAGCTGCATCGCCCCGCCCGGCCCCTCTGCCACACCGCCCTGCCTTGGAGCCAGCCTTCTGAGCACCAAACTTCTACAACGGTGAGCCAAAGCGAACCCCTCCTCACTTAATTTGTGAGTATACTGAATATTGTGTCTCGATGAGAAAGTAACTATGACAGAGACAAAGTAGTGAAATGGACTCAAGAAGAAATAAAAAATCTGGATAGACTTAAGACTTACAGTGACTTAAACACATCGATACCTGAAGCACAGCAAATCCAGAAAAAATTCCCATGTGTGCATGTGTGATGCACGTATGTTTGCGCATGCACATACTGTGTAAGCAAAGACAGAAAAAAAGTAGATACATAGGATTTTGTCAAAATTTAAACGTTAAAAAGATCTCTTTTTTTGAGACAAGGTTTTGCTATGCTGTTCAGGCTGAACCCAAACACATGAATTCCAGTAATCCTCATGCCTCAGCCTTCTAAGTAGCTGGGACCACAGGTATGTGCCACCATGCCTGGCTAAAAGTAACATTTGTGTCCCACAGAAAGCCATCAAAAAGTAAAAAGTGTTTTGTCTGGTACAGGACTCATCTACTGTAGACTATATATAAAGAGCCCTTCGACCCAGTTAAATAATGGGCAAATGATCCAAACAAATTTTTAAAAAAGAAAATCTATGTACGGCCAATAAGCCCCTAAGAAGATATTTAATAACATCATTAGTCACTATGGAAATGTAAATCAAAACAACGAGACTGGCATGACTAGCTCAGATAACAAGTGTTAGCAAGAATGTGGAGACGCTGAAAACGCTGTTGGGAATATAAAATAGTACAGTGATTTGGAAACCAGCAGTTTCAAAATCCAGTCTAGCAGTTCCTCAAAAGATTAAGCATTGACAAGAAATAACAAACAAGTGCTTGCAAGACTATGGAGAAAGGGGAACTCTTAACACTGTTGGTGGGAACGTAAATTAGCACAGCTATTACAGAAAACAGTGTAGAAGTTTCTTAAAAAACTAAAAATAGAATTTCAAAATGAGCCAGCAATCCCACTGCTGGGTGCGTATGCAGAGGAAATGAAATCAGTCCATCAGAGATATCTACGGGCTCGTGATTGCAGCAGCATTGGCAATAGCCAAGGTCGGCAGTCGGTTGAAAGTACAGCAGTGATCCGGGGATGAAGAAGCCGTGGGGGTGATCGCCGTGGCGCACTCTTCAGCTAGGGGAGGACGGAATCTTGTCATTGTTTTCCAGCATGGACAAAACCGGAGGACATTATGTGAGGTGAAGGGAGCCAGACACAGAGACAGACTGCCTCACTCATTCGTGGAATCCGCAGTGTGACCGTGTGAGGGGGAGAGTAGAACAGTACGTAGTTAGCAGTGACCGGGGAAGGGAGGGCAAGAGAGAGGGCGAGCCGTTGGCTGTGGGTCACAGTTCGGAGTCGCTGGAGGACTAGGTGACGGCATTCTGCCCAGGGGCTGCTCATTAGCGATGACATTGACCGGGGCACCTCAGTTCACGAAAGCTTTTGCTTGCAAATAATTTGGAAGCATTTGGCAGAATTTTGTTTTGGTTTACAAACTCTGCACTGGGTGATGAACAGCTGTAGCCATCTTTCCCATGCAAACACGAAGGTGGTTCTCTTTTCCAGACCTGGGGGAAGAATTAGGTTCACGAACCGAGGCACCACTGTACATGCATATAGCTAGAAGAGGCTTTTGAATATTTGGACCACAAAGAAATGATAAATATAAGCCAGATGCAGTGACACACACGTGTAGTCCCAGCTACTTGGAAGGCTGAGGCAGGAGGATTGCTTGAGCCCAGGAGTTTGAGACCACCCTGGACAGCATTAGAGACCCATTGTCAAAAACCAGCCAACCAACCAACCAAACAAAAAACAAAAAACAAAACAAGACAAGAAGACTTTTTCTTTATGTAACACATATATACATTAGGAAAACTTACTGGAGAAAAGGAACGAGGAAGGGGAATGGAGGAATGGGGAACAGGAATAGCTCCGGAGAGACGGGAGGTCCCAAACAGGCTGCCAACACGTGTATTTACTAGATCATCATATTTTACCTCATAAATACGTACAGTGATTATGTGTCATAATAATCAGTAATACTGAGCTAAATAAGAACAACAAACACGAATTCGCCAGGCAGAGAGGAGGCGAGCGGCGGGGGTGGCCCAGGGCGCGTGGAGCCGGCGTCTTGGGGAGAGCAGCGGCCCGGGTGCAGAGGCTGTGGCCACACCCGGCGGTGTCCCTCGAAGGCCTCGGGGAGCCGGTGAAGATCCTGACCAGGCTGCTCGCCCTTGGACGACGGCCGCAGGCGCGGAGCAAACCCAGCTGGGCCGGCCGAGCCGGGCTGGGCGTCAGTGGCCCCAGGGCTCGCGTGGGAAGACGTGGCGCCGGGCGGCAGCGGCGAGACGCCGGGGACCCCTAGGAGCTGTGGGTGCGCAAGGGCTGGGCCCTCAGAGCGGGGCGGGACCCCTGCCCTTCCTCTCCCCACGTCGGCTGGGGCCCGCCCGGAGCGCTGGGATGAGAAGCTTGACGGGAGCCAGCTTTTCGGGGGTTTGTTGGGGTAACGCAGCTGGCTCGTCCAGGCCGCTCGGCGCCGGCGGGTACCCCACCCGGGGCAGAGCGATCCGATCCAGAGAGCTGCACAGGCCTGGGTGGGAGGTGGAGGAGGAGAGACTTGGGAAGGAGGGCAGGAGGGGGGAGGGGAGAGGGAGGGGAGGGGGCAGGGAGGGGACGGGGAGGGAGGAGGGAGGGAGGGCGGTCCTGGAGTGAGGATGGCCACGGGGGAAGGGGAATAAGCAGCATAAAGATGCCACGCACAGGAACCTGGTAACCTGAAGGAGTGTAAACGTCCTATGTCGCAAACATGAGCCAAGTTTGTTTATTTATTTAATTTTAAAAAGTAAAGAAAAGAGAAAAAAAGAAAGAAAGATAAACAGCCATGAAACCGAGTTTCAAAACAGGTTAACTGGCCCATTGCAATAGTTGATGCATTATGTATTATCTTGTAGTTGTTCACGGTATGAGATACAGGCATGTCGTCTTTTTTTGGGGGGGACAGGGAATTGAACTCACAACCTTGCTCTTGCCAGGCAGGTGCTTATGCCACTGAGCTATATCCCCAGCTAGGTATGATACCTTGTCTGGACTGTATTATCACAAGACACTCTTTTCAAGGAAGTAAAAGAAGCCAGCTGTATAACTATCTCATCTGTCTTGTGTATACATGTATTTTTTCTTTTCCCTTCCTTCCTCTCCCCTTTCCTTCATCACAGTTTGTCTTTTCTTTTGAACAGTTTCTTCCCAATTTGTAATATCTATTGTACATTTACATCCTATTTACTTGTTCATTTTTTCACATTAGTGAGACAATGATGTCTACACATATTGGTCTGATTTATTTCACTTATGAGTATGGTCTTGAGTTGCATCCATTTACCTATAGAAGTCTCAAGTTTATCTTTCTTTATGGCTGAGTAGTAGTCCATTGTATAAAAATACCACATCTTTTTTTATCCATTCCTCAGTTGTTGGGCATCTGGGTTGCTTCCAAAATTTAGTTATTACAAATTGTGCTGCTATAAACATGGGTGCACATATATTGCTGTGGTATGACATTTTTAATTCTTCTAGGAAAATACCCAGAAGGGGAGTAGTTGGATTGAATGGGACCTCTAGTCCTAGTTTTTTGAGGAATCTCCACACTGATTTCCACAGTGGTTGCACCTATCTACATTCCCATCAACAGAAGAGAAGGGTTCCTTTTTTCCGGCAGCCCCTCCAGCACTTTTTTTTTTTTTTTTGGTACAGGGTATTGAACTCATGACCTCACGCTTGCTAGGCAGGTGTTTATGCCGCTGAGCTACATCCCCGCCCCACCTCCAGCATTTGTTATCGGTTGCTTTTTCGATGATAGCCATTCTTTCTGGGGTGAGAGCTAAGTTTAATAAATCAACCAGAGTGAGAATGAGGAAAGTAGAATTGGAGGAGGGGGAAGGGGAGGGGAGAGGATTGTGTAAAGAATCAGGCTGTTCTATGTATAGACAACCGCTCCCCGAGATGTTTGAGGACTGCAACTACTGCAAACACCTGCTAATTAAAAAAATTTAAAAAGAGACAGAGAGAATGACCTCTGACCCTCTGTCTCTATTGCTGCTAATTACCTGTTAACAAATGCAGTCAAATGACCCAAGCGTTCACCAGGGCCAACCTGTGCTGGGTGACAGGTGCAGACCCAGCCCAGTGTGGTGGCGCACGTCTGTGATTGCACCACTCAGGAGGCTGAGGCAGGAGGATTGTGGTGAGTTCAAGGCCAGCCTGGGATACCTAGTGAGACCTTGTCTCAAAAAACCAAAAAGCAACAAAAAACCAGATGTAGATCCCACGATACCCTCTCCCGCTCCGGCAGGGCTGTGTGGCAGAGCCCACCTTGAGCAGGATGCAGGGGGAAATGGAACAGGTTTCCTAGATGAGGGATTGGATGCGAACCCTTTTGCAGATTCCTACTGATTTTTCTCAAAACTGGAAAACCTCAAAAGGAGATTTGGAGACAAACCAGACAAAATGCTCCGGAACAGTCCTTACTACCTTCCAACAACTGTATCTCTTTCTCCTGTAGCCTTTTGAGACCTTTGGCTCAGGGCTGGGCGGTCTGGGTTGGGGTCTTGCTGCGGTGGCCGTGGTCAAGATCCTTAGCTTTTCAGTGCCTCGGTGTCCCGCTTTGCGCAGCGGGCCTGCCCCAGGGCTGTGTCGGCCTCTTAGCGGTTAGCCCGGGGCAGAGTGGGCTCAGCAGAGACAGCCGTGGGGCTCGCCCTGCCCACTCTCGCGGCTGCATCTTAAACAGTCAGCCCTGCACATCTACCGGTTCTGCAACGTAGGCTCAACCAACTGCAGGTTGAAAATATTCAAAAAAACCTGCACCTGTACCAAGCGTGTGGGCTTTTCCCTGGTATTCCCTAAACAACACACTGCAGCGACTATTTCCACAGCAGTAACACTGCACTCAGTACTGCAATTCAGAAATGACTTAAAGTATAAAGGGGTGTGCGTGGACTGTAGCAAATCCTACACCGCCTTCTGCTAGGCGCGTAGCCATCTGTGGACGTTGGTGTCGCAGGGTCCCCTCGCCGGCTGCCCACGCGTGCCAAGGGGTGGCCTCACCCTGGGCCCCTCTGCTTCTCCTTAGCCGGGTGTCGCGTGCGGCTCCCCCTCCCCGCCTTGCTTCTTAGCCTTTGGGTCATTTTAAGGCCACATCCATTCTACTGTGCTGCCGCTGCTTCATCATTTTCCTGGGAGATCGTGTGTGGTGAGCTGAGGTTGTCTCTAATTCTGCAAAGCTGCTCTGAGCGTCTCCGTGGCTGGCGAGTGGCAGAGATGATGAACGAGCTGAGGGGGTCTGTGGCCCCCTGGTCCCTGCTCCTCCTGGGGAAGGTCCCTGCTCAGAACCCCGGTCTGGACACTTGGGCTGATTTCATCACAGCCTTGCCAGAAATTTCTTATCCTCTGCTACTGCCATGGATGTAAGGGAGGCTCTGGCGTTGTCTAATCTGACACCAGCACGGAGATGTCTGTAGGTTTGTTTTGTCAGGGCCGTTTCCCCTCGTGGCAATCAGCTGTGTTTATTCTTCAGCTCGCTGCCTGTGGGGGACGCTTCCAGACTCTGCCGGGGAGCGAGACAGAGGATCTGGCCCCCGAGTAGCTTTCTCATTTCTCAAGAACATCCCGAGCGCGTCCCCCACTGTGCGGCAAAGGCCGGCGTGTTCCGCTCCGCGCCACCGGCAGGCTGTGTGTCTGCGGGCTGCCCACGCGGGCCTGGCCCGCGGTGCGTGCAAATCCATCACCTCTCTGGAACCAGCTCCAAGGACGCGCTCGGCGGCTGGAGCCGCAGCAGGACCCGGCCGAGCTGGGCGGAGTGAGGAGAGGCGACATCTCGGCCAGGGAAGGTCTCCGGAGGACAGGGGACGGAAAGTCCCGCAGGGCCGAGGTGTGTGTGGGGGAGAGGAGGACAGGAAGGTGACTAGGCTGGGCCCGGCCCGTGTCCTCCTCGGTGGGGTCTCCGCAGTGAGAACCCCCACTGCTGATCCCCTTGTTTGAACAGAGCCATGGACAAAGCGAGAGTCCTCGGCGGGGCGGGAGGGCGGTCCGCTGCGGCCAGTCTGTCCGCTGTCTCCCGCGTCGCGTGTTCTTTATACACTGGCTTACTTCAGCCAGGGTCCCGGGGAGTGTGGGGAATCCTGGCTTGGCTTCAGATTTTAAAGGTCTTCACACACGAAGAACGACTTATATGACACATAGCAAGTTTTTTATCTGGTGAGCCATGCTGTCCTTTCCCAGGCACAGGAGACGCTGCGAGTGGCGTGTGCAGGTGCACGCGTGTCCTCGGCGGCCCCCTCTGCGAGGGGCTCGAGGGAGTTTTAGTGGAAAAACAAAATCCTCCTTAACATGAGACTCCCTTTGCTCAGGTTTCTCTTGCAAATCAGATCTCATTCAACTTCTGTTTTCCAGAAATTTCTCAAAATATATGGTCCATCAAAAGTACCCTTATAGTGTCCCCTACTCCAAGGGGGTGTGTTCTTTAGGAAACGATGTTTTCTCCCAACATTTCTCATTGTAAAAATGGGAATAGGGTGTGGATATGATTTAACATCTCTGTTTGAATCATTTAGCTTTACAAATTTCACTGGGCTTGTAATCCCAGCACTCAGGAGGCTGAGGCAGGAGGGTTGTCGTGAGTTTGAGGCCAGCCTGAGCTACATAGCAAGATCTTGTCTCAAAACAAAATAAAACAAAAACAAGAAACCCCCAAAAACAAAAAACAAAAACAAAATTGATCCATCAAGATTTTGAGTAAAAGGAGTACAGCTGTTTTGTGGCATTAACTTTGATTATTTTTAACTGAGCAGCCTTCTGGTTGTCTCGGTGCCACTTGTTGAAGGATCTGTGTCTGTGCCCTGAGTCTGCGGCCTGCAGTCTTGCCTGCTAAATCCTTACTTGGACCTCAGAGCATCTCTGAGCCCCTCCTCTGCTCTTGGCTCCTCCTTGGCAGTGGGCAATCGTGTCTGCAAGAATTACTGGTCCTGCTTTGTTTCTCTGCCTTTTCAGAAGTTTCCTGAATATAACTTTGTTTTCATTACAGGAGAATGACCTGGATTTTTCTGGTCGGGTGATGGAACCCAAGGTTCACTGGCTACATCTTTTTAAAATTTTGGTACAGGGTCTTGCTAAATTGCTCCAAGTTGCCGTGAACTTAGGAGCCTCCTGCTTTACCTGCCCAAGTACTCTGGGCTTCTGATGGGGACTGAATGCAGCCGGAGCTCCCAGGGGGGCGGGGACGCATCTGTGTTGATTTCTAGGGCGGCTGTGATGAACGGCTTCAGTCACCTGCCGCCAACAGCGGACAAGATGGCGGTGACGGCGGGTGTGCTCTTCTGCAGCATCCGGGAGGGAGTGTTCTTTGCTTTTCTTTTAGCGTTTGGTTCTTCCTGGCAACTCCTGGGTTTGCTGGATCTGTGGACACAGAGCCTGAGCTTCTGTTGACACAGGGCGTCCTCCCTCAGAGCCCCTCCTCCCGTTCTCCTGAAGACTCGGTCCTAGCAGGTCGAGGGCCACTGTACTCTAGGATGACCTCGGCATAACTACTGACATCTGCGGTGACCAAGGAGTCACAGTGTGAAGAGTCGCAGTCTGACGTTTTAGGAAGGACATGAATTTGGGGGGGCTTCAGAGTTTGTGTTGATGCTGCTAAGTCATCCCTCGTGTCCCCTGTCCTCAGGGGATTAGTCCAGGATGCCCCGGGTACCGAACTCTGTCTGAAGTCCCTGTGTGCGATGGCGTAGTATCTCACACGACCTTCGCAGAGCTGCATGTGTGCTTTAAAGGGTCACTAGACGGCTTTCAGTGCCTACTGTAATGTGAAGGCAATGTGAGTGTTGTTATACCTACCGCATTGTGTGGGAGCAATGGTTAAAAAGTCCGTGCGTGTCTCGTACACGGGGATTTCCCCCCCAAACATTTTCCATTTGTGGCTAGTTGAATCCGAGGGTGTAGAAGAGGCCCTCAGAATTCAGAGGAGCAGTGACTCCCGGCTGGGGTGCTCACATTTCCGTAGGGAAGACAGGTCATAACCCAGAAAGATGGCTGATCAGTGAACAGTCTCATGTGCCGGGGTGTGACTGGTGCCGTGGAGAAAGACGCAGAGGAGCAGAGCTGGGCGGAGGCGTGGGCTTCGGTATTAGGAGACCGCGCTCTTGAGAAGTCTGTTTTGGGCACAACCTGGAGGAGAAGGGGACTTGGCCTGGCGGAGTTCTGGGCAGAGGGAAGAGCTGCGGCCCCGCCCCCAGGCTTGGAAAATCCCCCAGGGAGTGTGGCTTGAGTGACACAAGCCAGGGAGCGGGCGGTGGCACTGCGGAGGTCAGGTGGCAGGCTGGCGGACGGTGGGGGGTGGTCGGCCGGCAGTGCCGGGAGGGGGAAGCAGTGAGGAGGCGATGGCGTCGCCCAGGTGAGGAGGACCTGCGGGCGGGGGAAGAAGTCAGGAAGGGAGGACAGTTCCAAGGTGGAGACTGGACTGGGCAGGGGAGGAAGGTGTGGTCAGAGTGGGGGCCCCAGGGCTGGGTGGAGCGCACTGGGGGCGTCGGGGTGGTCATGGCGGGAGGCCCGGGCCCATGGCTCACCCCGGCCCCTCCTCTCTGGCGCTGCCCCCTGCTCTGCTTCCGGCCACCGTGCCCCGGAGCTTTGCTCCCAGCCCCTCCCCACGCTGTTCCGGCCCGGAGCCGCCTGGAACCTCTTCTCCTTTAAGCCGTGGGCGTGGGGTGTTGTGTCCCAGCGA
>RJWM01031308.1:0-22543 GCA_004363535.1 Dasyprocta punctata
TTGCTCACCTCACACTGTTTTTGAGAGCCAGGCAGTGGCAGTGACTGAAGACGGATGCTTGAGGCTGTAGGGAGGCTGTCCACGGGGCTGCACATCTGGAGGACCAACAGTACTGTCCCCCACCAGGGATATCTCTCCTGGCAGAGCAGCTGGCCTGCAGAGGGTAAATTCCAAGAAAGCAGGTTGGAGGTTGAATCACTTTTAAACCTCACATCTCCAAAACCGCATGCCATCTTTTCTATTGTTTTCTTTGTTAGATGCAGTTCACTAAATCCGGCCCACATTCAAGGGGAGGGGAATTAAGCTCAACCTTTTGACAGTGAACTACACATGAGCTTGATCCCAGTTTCAGAGTGCCAGGCCCCTGCCTGTGTCCTTGCGCTGATGTGTAAGACATAGATCCAGGTGCCACGCACCTCCAAACTGTGGAGGGTGAAAATAGAGGTAATTCCGCATTTTCACAGAGTAGAATCTGACGTGTCTTTGTCAAAGATGAGTGTGTTTGGATGTCACCTTTATTTTGTGGCATCCACATAGCCAGCTGAGAACTCTAGCAAAGTCCCTAGCCAAGCGAACCTCGTCTAGAGAGTTGGGTTTGTGACAGTGTGTGCTGGGGTGGAAGTGAGGTGACAAGGAGAGAGGACACAGGGGGTCCCTGATGACAGTTTGTGCACTGTCACTTCAAGATGAACCACGTTACAAAGCTTTGCATGAAGAACTGACATTCATTCGACAATCCTTAGCTGCACGCATATTCAGTGGGTTCAAGTTGCATAGGGCCATTTGCTCCTGGCTGTGTGCTTCAAGGGGAAGCGAAGAAATGATTAAAATTGCAAAGGGAAAAGAAAAAAGGCTGGGGACATAGCTTGGTGGTAGAATCCTTGCCTAGTGTGCACAAGGCCCTAGGTTTGATCCCCAGTATAGAAACAAAACAAAAAAAAAAAAAAAAGGGAAAAGAGACACCTCGCTGGGGACACCATCTGTGGCAGAGGAGAAGCTGCCGTCTATCTCCCTCTGGCACTAGTTTATCCACCTCCCCCATCTTCACCCCAAGGTGCAGGCACCCTCACCCCCAGGCCTCTGCACAGCAGCTGCTGTGGCCTGGGCTGTATCCAGGTGCAGAAAGACCCCGGAAGGCCCACTTTCAGCATTCCCATTTTCTCACCATGTAGTAGTAGCATCCAAGTAAGATGGTGATTTGTTTATGGAGTTGTACGAAATAGGATTCTGTTAATTGTCATTTTTTATTTTTTATTTTGAAGAGAATAAAACCAAACAAAATAAAACAGAATAGAGTCAATCAAAACAAAACAATGAACATGGTACAAGACTTCAAAAAAGATAAAAGGAAATCAATAATGGCTACCATAATATCTCGTTATCTTCAAAATAATTGCCTATACCATCAGGCATAATAAAATCAAACAAAATACTGCAGAATAAAACCAATAACAACAAAACAATGGAAGCAATACAGGACTTCAAAACAATAGTAAAACAACAGTGGTTACCATAATGCCTCTTGTTATCTTCTAAGTAGTTGCTCATATTATCAGACATAATACAATCAAACAAATCAAAATAGCATAAAATCACTCAAAACAAAATAATGAAAGCAATATAGGGCTTCAAAACAAGGTAATAGGAAATCAATAATGGCTACCATAATGTATTTTGTTATCCTTGAAATAGTTGTCCATGCCATCAAATATAATAAAATTAGACAAACCTAAACAGAATAAAACCAAACTAAACAGAACAGTGAAAACAATACAGGATTCAAGTCACAATAATAGATTAACCATGACAACTGCTTTCCCTTTTTAGACACTTCCTCCCCTTTCACTTTTACAACATGTATTGTGTATTTTGAACCCTACTAACTCCTTTAGTTTTTTGTACTAGGGAGACAACATGATGTTCACCCATGTGACTCTGGATCGTTTCATCTATGAGCATGATCTTAAATTGTGTCCATTTACCTACAAGAGCCTCAAGGTTATCTTTCTTTGTAGCTGAGTAGATTTCCATTGTATAAAAATGCCATGTCTTTCTTGTCCACTATGCAGCTAATGGGCAAACTACCCCCACTTCTGTCTGGTTCCATGGCACATAAAGCATTGTTCTCTCTCCCTTGACTTCCAGTCTATGAACCCCCTTTTGAGTTAAATGTGTTTCTTGTATAAAACATTGATGGATCCTGTCTCCTGATCCACTCTGCCTGTATTTCTTTTTATTGGTGAAATGAGGCCATCTATATTAATGGTTATTGCCAACATGCACTGCCTCATCTCTACCATGCTATTTTCCTGCCGTTGGCTACCTACTTTTCCTCTTCATTCAATTGTCTGTCCCACCTGGTGATACCCTTCTGCCACTGTTTCTGGAGCTGTGGTCTTTTTTTTATCTCTCTCTAGAAAGTCCTTTAGTATTATTTGTAGGGTTGGTTTGGTGGTCATGAATTCCTTTCACTTGTTCTTTGTTATGGAAGTATCTTGTTTCTCTGTTAATTTTGAAAGATAGTTTTGCAGGTACATCAGTCTGGGTTGGAAGTTGTTTCCTTTCAGGACTTGAAATACTTCACACCAAGCTGTTCTTGACTTGATGGTTTGTGTTGAGAAGTCTGTCATGATTCTGATGGGTTTTTCTTTATAGTTGATCTGTTCATTTTCTCTAACAACTTTTAATGTTCTGTCCTTGTGTTGAATTTCTGGGATCTTGATTATTATATGTCTAGATGTAGATTTATTTTGGTTATGGCTAGATGGATTTCTATATGCTTCACTTATCTGAATGTCACTTCCTTTTTGCATGCTTGGGAAGTTTTCTGATATCATTTCTGTAAATAGACTTTTAATGTCATTTGTGTTGACCCCTGCTTTTTCACTCACATCTTTTATCCTTAAGTTATGTTTCTTTGGGTTGTCTTGCAGCCATTGAATTGTTCCTTTCAGGTTCCTTGTTATTTTTAAGATCTTTCCTTTCACAATCACAAGCTGCAAACCTGTCTTCAAGGTTTGAAAGTCTATTTGCAGTTCCTTTCACATGCTTGTGCCAGCTTTCAATGGAGTTTTTAATTTCCTGGATATCTCTTTGAATTTGTTTCATGTATTCTAAATCTGTTTTGTATTGTTCATTCAAGGTTGCCCTCATTTTCCTATGGTCCTCCATTTTTTTAAATCTATGTCTTCTTTAGAGATGCCTAGTAATTCTTTTGTTATGTTTTTCATTTCTTCTTTTACCTGAGCTGGTATTTCTGTTCTAATTTCTTTTATAGCCTCATGAAGTTGTTTTTTTACTTCAGTTGCCATCACCTCAGAAACTTCAGGTGTGCGACTCCCAATCTCTTCCGTGTTCGCATCTCCTGGACTTGCTCTGCTTGGATTGGAGGCCAGAGACTGCCTTTTGCTTCTTCATCTTGACATATTCCTGGGTTCTTCTGGACAAGTGGGTACTGGGGTCCCAGGCACTTCCTGCATTGGCTACAATTTCTCTGAAGTGAGACTGTTTGGTTCTTTTAGCCAGTGCTGGCTACTGGTATCTGATGGTGGTCACTGGGTGCACAGGTGCGGGGCTGTCTGCTGCTTCTCCCAGCCTGCACTGGCTCCCTGATGGCTGGAGGAGTGCATGCGGGGGTGGGGCTGGTCGCCACCTGCAGGCCTGGGCTGGTCACCAGCCAGGATCCTCCACTACTGCCCCTGGAGCAGGCCTGGGGCACAGCCTCCAGACCAAGCTGGCTACTGGCAGGGAACCTCCACAATGGCCACTAGAATGTGCGTGGGGGCAGGGCTGGCCACCACCTGCGGACCTGGGCTGGTCACCAGTGAGGATTCTCCACTACCGCCCCTGGAGTGTGTGCAGGGGTGGGGCCAGCCACAGCCTCCAGACCAAGCTGGCTACCCACAGGGAACCTCCGAGATGGCCCCTAGAATGTACAGGGCTCAGTCCGAGCAGTTTCCAAGAGTCTGTGCCCAGCCAGGAGCTTCTGGAGGTAGCCAGGAGCAGTTCTTGTTCTGGGGTTATCCAGCCCAACTCCAAAATGATTCCTGGTCAATTGCTCTCTCCTGCAGGAGGACCAAGTCCTCTGCACTCACCACCAGCCAGTGCCGTCTTCCAGGTCTGCTGCTCCCCTCCGCTGCCGCTCCCCTCCAATGCTGCCTCTCTCTGCAGAGGCCTCCAGGGTCACCACCGCCGCCATGTCACCTTGATCATGTGGCCCCAGGTTCCAGCAGCTCCTCTCACACAGTGGGTCCGGCTCCAGGTGAAGGTGCTGCCAGCTACTGCCTTCTTCTTTGTTGAAGTTTTTCTTTTTACTCTTTCTGTGGGCTTCAATTCTTGCTTTAGATTCTTCCTGGGTCCAGGGGACGCACTTCCTTCCTTCTTGTCTTCCCCGTGACGCTGTATTCCAGCATCTGGACTGTATCTCTCAGGGAGGCTGTTTTCTCTGCTGCTCATTGCTCTGCCATCTTCCCGGAAGCCCCCAGAATTCTTTTAAAATGCATCTTTCCATGGCCTTGTTAGAGTGACAGTTAGTGTCAAAAATGATGACCTTGAATGTCTGGCAGACTCTGAGGACCCTAATGAATAATTATGAGAATGAAATGGCTTTCAATAGGATTTCATGCTTAGTGCGTTTCGAACTCTGACACCCTTGATAGATGGTCCCGGTTGACTAATTCTCCAGTCACACGAGTGAACAGAGGAGCGGCTGTGTCTCAGTGGCGCTGCACAGTGAGTGCTTTGGAGCATACGAAACCCAAATCCGAAGCGCACTCCAGGTCCTCAGCCAATGCCAGCACGGCCGTGTGGCTGCAGTCACAGGGCGGTGAGGACGGCTGTAATAGTGCCAGAGCCATCTTTTTCTTCTGGAGCAAAAACCTCAATAATTTATTCATAAAATATAAGTATAAAACTAACATGTTAATAATAATAGAGATAATTTAATTGTCAAAATTAAAGATAATTATAAATAAAATTATAATACTAGAATCTTTTTGAGACAGGGTTTCACTATGCAGTTCAGGCTGGCCTTGAACTCACTTTGTAGCCCAGGCTGGGCTTGAACTTCCAGCGATCCTCCTGCCTCAGTCTCCTGAGTGCTGGGATTGCAGGCATGAGCCACCACGCCCAGCCTAAAATATTGTTCTTATAACTGAGCAATGAGTGTGTTATGATTTAGACTGGGGCATCCACAAAACTGCATGGGTTTGAAAGGTGGCAGGGTCATGGGGTGACCCAGCATGGGTTACAGCCCTGGGCATCCATTGCTGACTTGATGTCCAGAGGCAGGGCCTGACTGGAAGAGACGGCCTCTGCCGGTGTCACCTGAAGGTCTGCCTCCCTCCCAGCGCCTCCTTCTCTCCCTGGACACCACAAGGCGAGCATTGCCCCCTGTCTGGGCCCTTCACCACACTGTTTCAGCCTCGGAGCCAGCCCTCCACGGACTGTGACCATGTCCCCAAGTGCACCTCCCCGCCTCTGCACCGTGGATGTCTGGTACTTTGTCCCAGTGATGGGAAAGACACACGGGTTGCCCTTGTTTATTTCAGCACTGTAAAGACCTTGACAGAGAGCGGCTGCCCTAGCATTACCTGGAGCAGGCTTCCTTTCCTACTCCGGAGGCCGCTCCCACTGCAGGGAGACTGCACTCCTTCTCTCTTGCTGCTCCTGCCCTCGTTGGGAGACATACTGCCCTTCTTGGAGAAAGCACCAAATCAACATTTGTAATAGCAGAAAATCAAGTCTGATACCTACATCAGACACTTGAAAAGCTGTGATCCCAAAACGTGATAGGACTCGCCCACAGAGCGAGGTGCAGAGTGCCAGCAAGGACTGTGCTCCTCAGTCCCCAGGCGGAGGCGTTGTGCAACCTCTCCTGCTGTCCCACGGCCACTGCCAGCTCCACTCAGCACAGCCAGAGAAGCCCGGGAGGGGAGGCGAGCAGGGGGAAGGGAGGGAGCAGGAAGGAAGAGAAGGAGGGAGGGAGGGAAGGAGGAGGGGAGGGAGCAAGGAGAAGCACTGAGATGCAGTCTTTCATAACGCATTTCCTGAGGACACGGAAGACCCATGTATCCTGTTGAAGACGCCTGAACTCAAAAGATTTCAGTAGCTTTACACTGAAAATCAAAGCACAAGCAGCATGGTTTGCTTTTAGGGTCTCAGAGTCTCAGGGAAGGCAATACGGTCTTCAGCTCTCTTCACAAACTGGTCGCGCCTCTGGGGTTCACTGTCAGGGTATAGGCCATGCCTCTCGGGAAGTGAGGACAGCTGAAGTTCAGGCTGGCAGGACAAGGGGACGGACTGGTGCACTAAGGACAGGGGGACAGACTGGTGCAGTAGGACAAGGGGACAGACGGTTGCAGTAGGACAAGGGGACGGACTGGTGCAGCAGGACAGGGGGACGGACTGATGCAGTGGGACAGGGGGACGGACTGGCGCAGTAAGGAGAACCTTGCCACTCCTCACTCATCCACACCCACTGCCAAACCTTGAGGAAAGCAGACTGCAGACTGAGGCCATTTCACTCCCAAGCGTTTCGGCACGTGCGTCATCAGAGAAGGAAGAGGAGTGAGGGCAGGAATCTAGGTATCAGATCTGGGGACGAAGTGTGTTCACGAACACGACGTCGCAGTGCTTCCAGCACTTTCCGTGGGCAGACTTAGGAAAAACAACTACTCTTTAAAAAGACAGCTTCATGCAAATCCTTCAACTCAAATGTAACTTAGCTTAATATTTGGTTTTCTATGTCTTTTGTGTGCGTGTGTGATACAGGATCTCACTGTGTAGTTAAGGCTGGCTCTAACTCACTCACAGCAAACCTCCTGCCTCAGCCTCCCGAGTGTGTCTTTATTGTTTTACACTGAAAATTCTTGGTTTTTATAACATTTCTTTTCTGGTAATTCAGAATTACATATTGTTCTTAGTTACATACTACTATTCAATTACATAGAAGTCAACTGATTACTTGGAATTAGGTATTGTGTCAGTTCTGCCCTACAGTACCATATTAAAAATTAAAAAATGGAGTAAAGTTTAAGATCTCTTTCTTTTCATGTTTCCTTAGATCATGGCCCACTATGAGTGTATAATGAGGATATGAAAATAATTCTTTTCTCTATGTAGCTGTTGTTGCCATGTTTCAAATAAAGTAAGCTCATTTGTCCCAATTTGTTTTCCATTTTAGGATTTTATTTTTATCTTTTTTATTTTAGTTTTTTTATACATAAAAGAATTACATGGAGCCAAAGTTTAAAACTGTACCAAAAGGTAACCAGATTCAGCTCTGCTTCCCATCCTCTCCCTTTAGTTTCTGCACCTCCCAGGGTACTGTTCTTGCTGGGGTTTTTTTTCTGTTTTTACAAATGGAAGCGAATACCTGCATGTACTCCTAGTCCTCCTTTTTTCCTTTTAAACACAAAACATCGCAAATCCCATGTACAGCTGTGTACTTCCATTTTAAGTGTGAAGGCGTGTTTGGGGGTTATTTCAGTTCACAGACATCTTCTCTGCCTTTCTGTAACCACCTGGTCCCCAGTTCTTGTATGTCGTACAGTGTATTTACAGCTTTGCCGATTGGTGGATGTTTAGGTGGTTTCTAACCGTCTGCTACCACGGACCTCGTGCAAGTAACCTAGTGGAGAGGTGTTTTCAGGGTAGATCCCTAAGACTGCGGGGTCACAGGTTAACACGGGTGCAGCTGTGTTCAGGGCCCTCACGTTGCCTTCTGTGGCGTCAGCCTGGTTTGTGTCCCACTCTCCACGCAGCGTGTCACCGAGTTTTTCCTTCTAAGGGAAACCGAGCCTCATTTCATGGATAAGGAGCAGCTCACTCTTCTTTTTCTCTCTGCTCTTGCACCTGTCTCTGTTCGTGACCCTGGCCGTTTTTGGCTTCTCGGTTTCTTTAGAGCTCTCAATGTGCGTGATCTGCCTGTGAGATAAATTGCAGATGCCCTTTCCTTGTCTGTCATTTTTTTTCCTTGCTGGGGATTCGAACCCGGGTCTTGCGCACGTTAGGCACCGCTCTACCATCGAGCTGGCGTTCCTGCCCTTGGCAGTCACCTTTGACTCTGCTTGTGTTCTGTCGTTTGTTTTAGACAGTAAAGTGTATCGGCCTCTCCGATTTCGTCACTGGATTTTGAAAAGCTTTTGGCCCTCTGGAGTTAGAGAGCCATTCATTCATCGGGGCAGTGCTTCTTTGATTTCATCTTTCCTGTTCAGGCCCCTCTCTGGTGCGCAGAGAGTTTATTTCGGTGTGAGGTTTAGATTCTCGTCATCCTTTCCAGATGGCTTTCCATTTGTCCTAACACCGTTTATTAAAAAGTCCGTCTTTTTCTCAGACAGGAACTTGACTTACTTTTAGGCACTAACGAACTATCGCAGCGCATGGAGATGAAGGAACAGACGCCTGGAGCAGGCACGGGCCCTCTCCCGTGGGCGCTGCCACCCCTGCCGCCGGCCCCTTCCGTCGCCCCACAGCTGTGCACGTGCGCTGTCCTAGCCCTGCGGCTTGGCCCTGGCTTCTGGCCCGGCTCGCCGGCTTAGGGGTCTGGGGGCACCTCCAGGGCAGAGGCCGAGCGCAGACGCCGGGCCTCACTTTGGCGGTGCTGCGGGGCCCTCCCTGGCTACCTCTTGCGCGATTCGGCCTCCCAGCCGCAGCGATGCAGGTTCCTGTGGGCCCTGCCCCGTCTGTGCTCTTTCAGGCCCAAGGGGCGCAGGCCTTTCTGTAAGGAGGCCTTTGCGAGCCCTTCTCCGGTGCACCCGCTTGACCTTCAATTGCCCTGACTGCCAGGGCCTCACGGATACCAATACCTGCGGTGTCGCAAATACACACCAACCAGCATGTTGAAAAGGTAGGCGACGCCTGTCAGCCTAGCACTCTGGGAGGCTGAAGCAGGGCTTAGGGAGACTCTGTCTCAAGAGTTCAAAAAGTAAGAGTAAAAAGTGCTGAGGATGTAGCTCAGTGTGAAACCCCGGGTTCAGTCCCCAGCACCACACACACACACACACACACACACACACACACACACGTAGGTGAGTAGGTAATAATGGCTCTGCTCCACCGCCCAAATCTCACAGAGCAAAGTCCAGAAAAAGTGGTTGAGGAGGCCACATCTCCTCTAGATATCCAGAGAGATTCATCACTATTCATCTTGATTAGTCTCACGCACTGTGCGAGAG
This sequence comes from Dasyprocta punctata, assembly GCA_004363535.1. NCBI lineage: Eukaryota > Metazoa > Chordata > Mammalia > Rodentia > Dasyproctidae > Dasyprocta > Dasyprocta punctata. Next base: position 9,177 of record RJWM01031308.1, read on the forward strand.
TCTGGTCTATGTGTGGTTGGCTTCAGAAATCAAGCCCATCCTCAAAAGGTTAAAGTTAAAAAAACAGAGAGACAGAGGGAGAAGGTTGAACTGTGTCTAGGACACTAAAGAATTCTTTGCCTCTCCAGGCAATTCCATTAAAAGCATCGCTAGAATGTTCCGAGCTCGTACCCTGTCTGGCAGGATTGCTTTGAAGCCCTGTAGGTATGCGTGCGGGTTCTGCTGCATTTGCAAAGTAACCCCTCCACCTCCAAAAACCCACCCCATTTGCGTTACTTATAGTCGAGGGCCTCACACTTCTTCCTGAGGGTGCTGACGCACGCTGGTATTTCCCTAGCTTTCAGGCAATGCTGGCAAAACTAGCTAAGTGTCTCTGCCTCTTATAGCTGCTTCACTGAGCCGTGGGAAACTTCAATAGGGAGCTTATTTTTCTGCTGCTGAGTCATATTCAAAGTTATAGCCGGCTCTACTGTAGTGAACATTGACCTTTGCAATGAATTTTAGCCACTTCCCTGTGCTATAATGTGAAAAGAAAAGGATCTGGGAGTTCTGTTTTCCATGCTTCCGGAGTTAGGCAGTGGGGTGGGACTGGTCTTCTGGGTGTCTGGCTTTGAGCAGGGCAGGCAGGGAGAGCAGACAGCACAGTCCCGCCTGGCCCGGTCAGCTCCTCCTAGAGCACTGGTGGGGAACTTCGTCAGCCCACTGGGGAACACCACACCACAGATTCTTGCTGCTGGCCTGGACACTCATTTCACAGCAAGTGCTGCTCAGATTCTGAATCCGTCTTTGAATTAAAGGATTGAGATAACAGTGGTATGGTAGAAGGAGCCTTAAAAATCAATGTCCATGCTTTTTTTTTTTTAAATAAGTTTACTGGTACTTTTTCTTTTTCTTTTGGTAAACTCACAACCTTGTGCCTTCCAGGCCGGTGCTTAGGCCACTGAGCTAAATCCCCGGCTATTGGCACATTTGAGATATCCATAATTATGTTCATCATAGGGAATTTGTACCTCTACATGATATATTTTGATTTGTCTTTTTTCCCCAACCCTTCTCCTCCCTTCAGTTCCCCTTCCCTATTTACAAAGCTTTGTTTCCATTATATCCTATTTTTCCTTTTCTCTTCCTTGTCTTTTAAAGAATGCCATCCAGAGAGCCGAGGTCTTGCTGGCTCTCCTCTTCCTTTACATGCACCAACATGCATGTTTACCCCCTCCAGTTTAGTTCTGGAAGAAGAAATTTGTGTTAGTCACTGTCTTAGTTACTTTTCACTCATTGCTGAGACAAAATACCTGACGCCCAAAATTAGGGAAGGAAAGGTTTATTTCTTACAGTTTCTTGGGAGTTTCAGTCCATACTTAGCTGGCTCCAAGGCAGCCTGGCGTGGCAGGGCTGCCATTCATGGCCGCCACCAAATAGCAAGGTACGCTGGCCGACAAGAGAGAGAGAGGGCAGAAAGAGGAAGACCTGCATCCCTTACACTGTATGTCGGCTCCACCCCTGGGCGGGTGCAGCACTCACATCACTAATTCCAGTGCTACACAACAAACCTATCACAAGCAAGTGCCAGACTCAGCCCCGTAAAAAGTATATGAGGACTTGGGGGTATATAGCAGCACCCAATACAGTCACACACACACACACACACAAAAACAGTTTCTTTCTAGTATTGCAGAATCACCTGCTCCCCTGGGGTACAAAGTATGGAAGGCATAGGCTGATCGTGAAAAGCGGGGAGCAGGGAAAGCACCCTCTTTTCCCACAGAAGTCAGTTCCCATTTCAAAAGGGAGGACACAAAAATAGGCAGAAACTGGGCCAAGGTAAAATCAAAATCCAGTGGCTGCCGCCTGAAATTTTGCTACTGAAGTGTCATTCCTTAGACTGGATGTGTCCAGCCCAGGAGACTTGGTATGTTAGAATTCTTCAGAGAACCAGAACCAACAGGATGTCCAGGGCAAGAAACAAGAGGGCACTTGTGATGGGAACTGAGAGATCCCACAAGCTGTTGTGTGCAGCTAAGAATGGCAAAGCTTGCCGCATATGGCAGGGGTGGGGATAGGGATGCTGATGCAAGGTCAAAGTCTGAGCCCTGCTGACCAAACACTGTGTCTCGGCGCAGGCAGAGAGAACAAACTCCTGCCAGAGTATAACGTAACATCCCTTGTCGGCCATTTGCCAATAAACTCCTCATTCTCAACTGAAAAACTCATGAGCCTGGCCTTTACTGTCTATATTCCTATCAGCATTCTGGTCCTCTAAATTCTGACCAGAATCTCCCATCAATCTCTGCTTATTCTACTTACAGAATTCTAAGGCTTCTCTAGCCTGAATCTCCAGATCTTTCCAAATGTCTCCCACAGGCCAATTCCCAAGGCTTCTAAACCACATGATTAAGTAGAGCCATAGCAGTGGCCCCACTCTTTATACCGATTTTCTGTATCAGTCATCTCCATCACTGGGACAAAATACCTGATGACTATAACTTCAAGTAGGAGAGGTTTATTTTGAGTCACAGTTTCAGTGGATTCAGTCCATTGTCAAGTGACTCCTAGGCAGAAACCATCCAGTAGAAAGGTCTGCCACAGAAGAAAGATGCTTACATCATGGTGGCCAGGAAGCAGAGAAAGGAGGGAGAAGCTGTGGATTAGAATATGTCCTTCCAAGTCACACCCCCAGTGACCTGCCTCTTCTGACCAGGTGCCACCTCCAAACATGAAACTTCTGGGGGGACATTTTAGATCTGAACCAGAACACTTGGCTTTGATCTCCGAATATGCTGATCATTTACTTTGGCACCCATGTTCCCTTTGCAAAGCCTTACCCTCACCATTGCAGTGCTTTGCTTTTCCCAAATGAACATCATTATTCTTTGGAGAATCTCTGAATTTTTTAAGATTGACAATGGTGATTAGCATAGAGATAGGCTCAACTACTGCTATCCCATGAAAGGTCCTCACCTCCGTCTCCACTTTAACCACTGTGCTTTCCTCTCTGTTATGTCCTCCCATCTCTTTTCTGCAGGGAACCAGCCCCTGTCTATCTACTTTTCAGAGCCATGCTGAAACCTATCTCCTCCTGAAGTCCTTCCCTTATCTATCCAAGCCCAAATTCTCTTGTTGTCTGGACTCACAACCGAACATAGCTTTATATTTCATTTATATAACAAAAAAATTAGCCTTAAAACCAGTAGTTTCTCTTACGTTTCCCTTCGAGATTTCATGTGAGTTAAGGAATATAAGCCTTATTTTCTTAGAGGCAGGGGGAAACACAAGACTGAAACTCAAGACTTGTGACACACTTTTGAATGAATACTGCAAATTCACTGAACGTGTATCAGGAGAGAATTATTTCACCTGTTCTTAGGCACCTGACACAGGACAGCTCCAGTAAACAGGGAGGTGAAGAGTAGGAGACCACAGCACGTACAAGGTTTAAGCAAAATGAAAGCAGATACTAAAAAGAGTAATGAATTCCCCAAAAGCCTGTAGTGAGTAGGTGACAGGCCTGGCTTCAGCCTGTCTGTATATAGCATGACCTAAGCTATTGTTGTAATTTTGAGTCAGTTGCTATAACCACTTCTTTATTTTATACATATTTATATGGTGCCTATCTTGGATCAAGTGGACTAGAAAAATAATTACTACTTGCCCTCCTTCTTTCATAAGAGGAAGCTTATTTAACTCTTACAGGAAGTAATCTGTGAGGTAAACAACATTATTCCCATTTTACTGAGGAGGACAGTTAAACTCACAGCATTTATCTTTACAGTGTCACCAGCTACTGGAGCCAAGACATTAACGTACCAGTCCCTGTCTAAATGGGGTCACCTTCTCTCTGCCCCACAGTAGAAGTTTCTTATCTCCAAATGTTTGTCTTCTCTGTATTTAAGCTCATTTCACCTTCCTCAAGGCCAAAATTCAGGCTGAAAAGCTAAGAATCAAGAATGCGTAATCTTCCAGAGAAACACAGGGTGAGACGATAGCTAATGAGGTAAAATACAATGTAAGCTTGTAGTGCTTAGTGTTTCCCTGACTTTGTAGGCCTCAAGCCAGTAGTCTGATCATCTATTCAGAGGACAACAATACACAGTGTAACATAGATGGGGGGATCTCCTTCTGAGGGTGATGGCCATTGTTAATTCCCTATTACCTTGTTTTGAAATTCTGTATCATTCTCATTGTTTGGTTTCTTTGGGTTTTATTCTGTTTTGTCTTGTTTGATTTTGTTGTGTCCAATGGTATGGGCAGGTATTTCAAAGATACCAAGATATATTATGGTAGCTATTTTGGATTTCCTATTATCTCGTTTTGAAATGTTGTATTGCATTCTTTGTTGTTATAGTGTGATCAGATGGCCCCCACTTAAGCCATTTTTAATGTAATCATGGATGGGGCTGAGTCTGGCATTCATGACTGGTTTGCTGTCTAGCACTGGGATTGGCGATATGAGTGTTGCACCCACCCAGGGGTGGAGCTGACATACAGTGTAAGGGTGGGAAGAAGGTGTGTCTTCCCTCTCTTGCCAGTTTGCTTTGCTGTTTTGCGGCTGCCATGAATGGCTGCCCCACCATGCCACGCTGCCTTGGAGCCAAAGGAGTATGGACTGAAACCTCCAAAAACTGTAAGAAATAAACCTTTCCTTCCCTAATTTTGGGTGTCAGGTATTTTGTCTCAGCAAGGAGAAAAAAGTAACCAAGACAATTGTTTTGTTTTTATTGGTTCTATTCTATTTCTGTTTTGTTTGATTTTACTATGTCTGAAGGTACGGGCAGCTATTTTGAAGACAAGAAGCATTATGGCAGCCATTGTTGATTTCCTATTACCTTGTTTTGAAATCCTGTGTCACTTGCAGTCTTGTTTTGGTTGGCTTTATTCTGTTTTATTTTGCTTAGTTTTATTCTAAAATAAAATAAAATAAATATTTACCCAAAAAGAGTAGTGTAGGCCTTTCATTAGCAAATATTTTGATGATTCTAGTAAAGCTTAAAATCCAAATTTTTATGTAAAGTTTCTGTTTCTTTTTGTTTTTGTTTTTACACTCTCTAGGCTAAAATAAAGTTTATGGACAAAAAAACAATGCATAATCTATTCTGCCACTAAGAAGGATGGAGTAATGATTTCTGAAAGTATATCCCCCCATAAAACAATGAAACATTGACAAAAACTGTGGAAATAGAACCCTGTAAATTAATTAAAAGCTTGCACTAATCTAAAACACGCTTATTCAGGAGAAACAGCTGAAACCCAAGAATGAATGGAATCTGTGGCATTTTAATCTGATCCTATTCTCATTTCACTAACTCCATGACAGTCTGGAAAACCAACAGTCCTGGGTCTATAGCCATGAAAGCCAGCAGTCTGGCAGCCACTGAAGGAGACGGAATGGGACTGGAGCACCCCAAAAGCCCCATTTCAGCACCTCATCATTTGATCCATGTGGAAGCCCACTGAAAAGTCTCTTCTCAGTTCTTTCTGTTTTTCACCTCATGCAGAGATCACTGTGCAAACAGCCATACACCCCAGGACAGTAGTGGAACACACTCAGTGGTGGCTGTTTCACATCACAGTTATCTAAATTATTAATTCATTTCAAGCCAACAAGAGGCTGACCGAAGAATTTAAAAGGAAAAACTGGAGAATGAAATGTGCGTTGGGAGTTTTGTGAAGCTCCTACGTATTACCGAGAATTCAGAACTCTCCTTGCACAACAGGGCAGTGTGAGTTCACCTCTGAGGAAGCTGGATGCCCTGTGTGTGCAGAAACAAAGACCAAGACCAAGAAGCAGACTGCCTGCCCCAACACACACAATGTCCCCCAGGAAATGATGAGAGCAGGATTTAACCCAGAAATAGGAGGAAACCACTGTTCAATAATTAGCTGATTTCTAAGCTCATTAAGCAGGCAGTTGACAGGTCAGGCATAACAAAGAATACAGACATTACGGAATTAGATTTTTCAAAATCAAGAATAAAGAGTTGCAGCAGCAACCACAGAGAACAGGAAGAACACAAAAAACCTTGGGGAGAAAGGCAAGACTCTGACTTCTAGACTTGCCACATTATACTGTTTAAAATATCCAAATTTCAGCAAAAGATTGAGTCATAGAAAAGAAGAAAATACAAGAAAGTATCGTTTACACACATAATTTTTCCTAAAAAAAATAAAAAAGCCTTTAATAGCAACTGTCTTAGTTACTTTTTCTTGATGCTGAGACAAAATACCCGACATCCCAAGTTAAAGGAGGAAAGATTTATTTTAGCTCACAGTTTGCAGGAGTTTCAGTTCATAGCTGGCTGACTCCAAGGGAGGGGGCATGGCAGAGGGGCACTACAGAGAAGCAGTTCTTAGCAGGAAGAAAGCAGCAAAGCAGTGAAGTCACAAGGAAGCAAGCAGTGAGCCACAAGCAGCCCTCTCTGGGCCTTATAGTCTATACAGGCTATACACCCTCAGGGCAGGTGGCGCTCATACCCAGGGTGGCCCTTCCCATTAGCCACACCCAGAACTATGCCAAACCAATCAGTGGACTCATTTAGTAATCCCAAAGATAAATCAAGTATTACTGCATGATAAAACATAAAGAAGGCTGGAGGTATAGCTCAGTGGTGCAGAACATGCCTACAACGTGCAAACTCCTGGGTTTGATCGCGAGTGCTACCAAAAAAAAAAAAAAAGTCAGATTTAAGAGGCCACCTAGCATACGATTCCATTTGTAAGAAACATCCAAAAGACACAAACAGTCTGTCAAGGTCAATGTCCCCCAAAAGCCCACAGGTTAAAGGTATGGTCTTTTTGCAGGACTTGCTGCCTTAGCAAGTGGTGGAATTGTTAAGAGGCGAGGCCTTGTAAGAGGAAGTGACATCATCAGGGGGTGTGGCCTTGAAAGGCTCTTAGGATCCCCTATCTTGCTGTCTCTCTCTGCTCTGGCCACAGTGAGGTGAGCAGCTTCAGCCCTGCACTGTCTCCCTGATGTTCTGTCTCATCACAGGCTCAGAAGAGACACGCTAACTGACCGTGAACTGAAATCTCCAACACCGTGAACCAAAATAAACCTTTCCTCTTCTCAAATTGCTTATAGACAATGTGTTGTCCTGGGACTGATATGTAACCCCCCCATGAAGACAGAAAATGTCACAGAGTAGTGGAGTTCAAAGGTGAGGGGAGATGAATTCACTAGGAAGCTGGGTAGGAGGAGAGGATGTGGTGGAAATATTGTGGAGAGGTAAGGATTTATGGGTACTGAATGAGAAAGGCAACTCCTCCGAAAACTGCAGGACACCGCGGAGTTCTTAAAAAAAGCAATCAAGGGTATTAATTCTAGTCTTTTGGGATGGTTAGAGAAAAAAAAGGAAATCAAACTTTAAAAGACAACATACAGTAACTTGGCTGTGGTGTTTGTGGGGGGGTAAATAATAAAGATGTACTCAGAAATGATTTTGCAGAATTTGAAAAAGCACTTCAGTGACAAGCAAGACTGCCATCAAGGGATTCCTGGGTAGAGATTAGAGCAAGTTACAGAAAAGTACACATGTGAGAGTTAAAGTTTAGGATCATGACTTTGCAGGTTTGGGGCTGTATCGAGTATTTCCCCATATCCCTAAGTAATTATCATAAGCCAGATGCTAGTTTCTGACTCTGAATTCAGCTCATTTCTTGTCTGGTAAGTTGTGCACTATATCAGCATTAATGTAATGAATGAGCAATTTACTATCTCTGAAAGAAGTCAGCAGCCTCAAACAGGCTGGTGGAAGCTACATTTATAATAACAAACACCTGTGTTAATTTCCTTTCACAAGGAGTACAATAGCATCCTCCTTGAGGTGGCACTTTCTGACAAAACGGAAAAGAAAGTGCTTGTCATATTCTTTATTACTTGCCCCTCTGATGTACCAGCAGGTTTCAATCAATATGTGCTTACCTGTATGGAACTGTTTTCCAGTAAACGTTTGTTTGGGAGGGCAGTAAAATTTAGTAAAATGATGAAGAAGAAAATTTGAACGAGTTTAGGATGAAAACACAGGGCATAATATCTTTCCAAGGATTTTCTTCATGCCTGCCTAATCCAAGTCCACAAAAAATAAACATGTACTCTGTGTCTTACATGGTTCTGCTACAGAATTTATAATCTTGTACAGATGAGACCTCACACGAAATGATTAAACAAACTACATAAAAGTAGATGTAGGCTGACGCCATAAACCATGACACAAAACTGTAAAATCACCCTTCTAGGCACAGCTGCTGGGTTTAACTCTGTTGTCCCAGTGCTGTCTGTGACACCGAAAGGGACATCGTCCTCGAAGCGCATGTCACACACTTGTGATTTATCACAACTTTTTGGAAGATGGGAGGGTTTTTCTTTGTCTAGCGCAAACATTCCCTAGGGTTGAGTGGCAGCTTTGGCAGTCAGCTGGGTACAGGCAGGATGAGGAATTCCCCGAGAACACAGGTCTCCTCTTCCTCAGCTTGGTGCAGGTTTGCAGAAGAGACTTCACGCGTGGAGAGTGCTGTGAGCTCTCCCAGCGGCGCCCTCTCCTCAGATATCTCCCTTTAAATCTTCCTGCCTGTCTCTTAGTACATTGAGGGCAGAGTGCACCTCGGACCAGAGCCTTTGCGTGATTATCACTTAGTCAAGTCCAAAATTTACGTCATATCTGGCTCAAACAACTCCTCCCCTCCCGCAGCACAGCCTGGGACCAGCTACTATAGCACCAGCTCCCATCCTTTCTCTGAGTCTACCCTTCTATGGCTGAAAGCGGGCCACAAGCAACAAAGAAGGCAACATTTTTTTTTTTTTTACAAAATAAAATCCCTTTCTTTTGAAGGAGAGCTAAGTTAACAGAAAGACATCTCATGTTCGTGGGTCAAAAATGTTAATATTGTCAAATGACATACCCCAAAACCGGTCTATGGACTCAACACAATCTCTGTCAGAATTCCAATAGTCTTTCTTACAGAAACTGATAAATAGACCTATAATTTACATGCAAATGATCCATAATCACCACATATCTTTTTTTAAAATTGAGTCATAATGTTTGTACATCTTTGTAGGGTGAATTATGGTAATGAATACATGTATACAGTGTATAATAATGAAAGCAAGGTAATAAATATTTCCATCTCTTCAAACATTAATGATTTTTATGTTTTGGGTATTTCATACTCTTCTAGTCATCTTAGACTAGATCATAGTTTTTTTAAACCAATACTTATTCTATTGTGGTACAGAAAACCAGAAGTAGTTCTTCTTCTCTAGGTTGTGGTGCCCCTTATTGAACTTGTTTCTGCCCCTTCTTTTCTTCTATTCCCAGCACTAGTGACTTCTTTCCATTCTGTTCTGCTATCAGACTGATTTATTAGCATCCACAAATGAGTAAGAACACGTGGTATTGGTCATTCCTTGTCTAGTTAATTTCACTTAAAACAATGACTTCCAGTTCCATCTTTGTTCCTGCAAATGGCACAATTTCATTTTTTTATTATTGAGTAATATTTCATTGTGCATGGATACCACACTTTACCTACTTACATCTCCCATGCATATTTAGCTATTGTAAATAGTTCTGAAATAAACATGAAAGTCTAAGTATCTTTTTGGTATAAAGATTTCATTTCCTTTAGATATATAGCCAGTAGTAGAATTTCTGAATCATATGGTAGTTCTATTTTTAGTTTTTTGAGGAATCTCCATACTGTTTTCCATAATTGCTGTGCTAATTTACATCCCTACCAACAGTGTTTAACAGTGTACAGTATAAACAGTTCCTCTTTGTCTGCATTCCTGCCAGCACATAGCAGCTATCTGTCTTTAAAAAGTAAAACAAAAGTGGGGGTTCACATTTCCTGATTTCCAAACTTGCTACAAACATACATAATAATTAAGACAGCGTGGAACTCACACACACACACATATATATATTTCCATATATATATATGAAATGGAATTGAGGATTCAGAAATCTTTAAATTTATACCGATTTTCAACAAGAGTGCCAACACAGTTTAATAAGGAGAAATTGTTTGCAACAAATGGTGCTCAGACCACTGGATATTCACAAGTGAAAGAATGAAATTGGACCACTAACAACATATATAAAAATTAACCCCAAATTAATCATAGAATCACAAATTTAAATGTTATCATTTTGGGGATAAAATACTCCTGGGCTGGGAGTGTTGTTCAGTGACAGCACTTGCTTAGCATGCACAAAGCCCTGGTTCAGTTCCCAGTGCTATGAAAAATCCAAAATTCCAACAACACTAGTGGTGATGTTTGTACAATTTCATGGATCAACTAAAGCACTGGGTAGTATGCTATAGATTTCACAGTTGATGAATTAGAATTCAATAAACCTTTAAAAAGATTTTCATAACTTTCTAGATGAAAGCATAGTTGAATATTTATATTAATCATTCTAGAGTTAAGGCTTTTCTAATCATGTTACCCAAGTAAAAAATATAACAAAAATGATTTATACAGTTGATTGTGAATATTAATTCCTCTATTAAAGTATCATTAATAAAATTTTGCAATATGTACCACATACAATGTTAATAATACTGTATATAATTCACCTTTCATTGCTATAACCAAATACCTGCAGATGGGTAATTTATAAAGGAAAAAGGCTTATTTTGGCTTATGGTTCTAGAAGTCCAAGAGTGGGGTGCCAGAGTCACTCAACTTCTGATGAGGACTGTTGTAGTCAGGGCTGGCAAGGAGAACAATTACATCAGGACACATAATTTATAGTATTATTTATAATGGTCACCCAAGGTGTCAAATACAAAGAAAGTACAGTAAATGTGTCCACAACACTAAAGACCTAGAGAATCCAGCTGAGGGCCTGGATCTCATGGCAATAACCTGCATGAGTTCAGTGGAAGACCTAGAGCCCATGACAATGACTCATACAAGTCTATCCCATGGATCTACACTGGGAAGGCCCAAAGGTCAGTGGTGGAAGCTAGAAAGTCTGTGCCAGCGGAGTAAAGGATCTGTGCTAACAGGCTGAGGGTTCTCTACTGGAGCCAAGAAGCAATGCTCAAAATAAGAACCAGGGCTCCCTGAAAAAGTACCACAGCCATCCTCAGTGACAGTGAGATCCTGAGCTCCTCCAATGATGAGAACAGCTGAGTTCATATCAGGAAGCCAGCGTGACAAGCTTCTCCTGGAGACTGAACAGCACACATCTTCCCCTCTGGAGCCAGGAAGTGATGCTCAACGTAAGGACCAGAGCTCCCACAAAGGAAACTACAGCCATTCTCAGGGACAAGAAGGTCACAGGCTCCTCTGATGATTATAGCTGAGTTCATATCAGGGGAGCCAGTATGACAAGCTCCTCCAGGAAAACCAATGACTCCAGGCAACAGCCACACTTAGGAGAGCCCGCAATGCTACTCCTCCTCTCCAGGTCTCCTTTTCATGCTGGCAGCAGTCCTCAGGTGGGCCGATCACGCTCAGCACCTCACTGCTTCAGTTCAGCTGGTGTAAGCTGACCTCCAGTTACCAATCCACTGCAAGGATCTTGACGGAACAGTGGGCATGTGCAGAAGCAGGGGAGGCACGAGGAGCTGACCCACATCATAACAACCCGCTTTTGGGGTCACTGATGCTGTCCTGTAATACGTAACTGATTCCCTGAAGACCTGACCCTGTCTATGGAGTAAAACATCAGTTTCCATCAAAGCTGGTACCCTCCACGACTCATCACCTCCCACTGCAGCCCACCAGCTCTCGGTATGATATGGGAGGGACCAAGTTCCCAGCACATGAGACGTTAGGGGGCAAACTGTGTCCCAACCATAGTAAGTGTTGCTGTGTAAAGAATAGTTAAAACCAGTAAGAAAAGTATTAACATCTAACCTAATATCAAAATAAGTAAAGGACATGAGTAGACACATCACAAACTAAGAAATAAAACTGGTCAAAAACATAAAATTGTTGGATTCATTGATAGTCAAGTAAATTCTAACTAACAAATGATGAAATGTCTTTTTAACTGGTAGACTGAAGAATATTCAAGAGGAGTGCAATACCCATGGCTGGTAACTACGTGGAAAAACAGGATCTCATTCACTTGCGGTGGGACTGTGACAGAGTAACTGTGCTGAGGGCAATGTGACAACATAAATCTGTGTTTGTCAGCTTTCCGTTACTGTAACAAACTACTCAAGATAACTGAAATATAAAGAGGAGAGGCTCATTTGGGCTTATGGTTTTGGAAGTTTCAGTCCACAGTTGGTTGACTACATTGCTTCGGAGCTGTTAGAAGTGGTGGGAGGTGAATGGTATAGGGGATGGGGGAAGGGAAGGGAGAGAGAGAGAAGAGAGAGAGAGAGAGAATGAGCCAAGTGTCCTATGATTTCATTTAAAGGTACACCCTCGCTGGCCTAATACCCCCATGAGGCTAACCTGGCAAAGGTTTCCGTCACCTCCCAGAAGCACCAGCCTTTAATACGTGGGCCTTGGGAGCCATTCCAGGTCCAGACTATAGCAAAAGCAAATGCTTAAAACTGTGTGACTACTCCAAGAAAATTCCTTCCAAGAAATAAAGTGAGAGATATTCAAGGGGATATGGAGAATCTTATATATTATTATGGATTCCAGTGAAAAATTAGAAACAATCTAAGTGCCTAAAAATAGATCAGATGAATAAATGCAAAACTGAACACCATCTTGCCATGAAAATTGTGCAGAGGGTCTGAGACAGGAACTGCTGCTTGCTTACTAAGCAACTGTCCACTCTTTTTTCATTTGTAGAATCCTGTGAAGTCTCAGCCCCAGGAAAAGCCGACCCCAGCCCCTCAGACAGTGGCTGGGTGTGTAAGTGGCTCACAGAGAAGAGGATGTGTAACACGGGACAGGGACAGGAACGGGATGGGAAACAGTGTACAGTGGGGTGAGGTGCAGCTCCTGGAAGCAGTCTTCTCACCCTGGCCTTCGTCACACCCAGACATGGGGCTCAGACCTTCACATCTGTCTCCAGTGTGTCTGAGTATGAGAGTAACATCAGGAAGAGGTAAGAGGGTCCAGGGAGACGCAGTCCCCAAGTCCTCTTCTTCCAGATTTAAGGTTATAAACCTATAAATTTCATTATCCTTTGAGGTGGATTGAAAGAGATTTTCTGAAACTTGCCACCATAGCCCATATATAGGTGTACCCTATCCTATCTTCTTCAAAAAGGAGGATAAAAAGATGGGGGAGAGAGAGACAGAGAAGGAGAGGAGAGAAAGAAATCCCAGTAGGCTAAAAATAGGAAATAAATTTAATTTTCTTCCTCTGTCTTTCAAATTCTCCATTGTGTTTCCTTTTTCCTGCTCTGGACATCCCAAACAGATACTGTAGGTTTTTGGATGGGGATTTG
>RJWM01031309.1:0-22540 GCA_004363535.1 Dasyprocta punctata
GCTCTGCACTCTGGTGGGGGGGGGCCCAAGCTCTCCAGGTCCCTGCAGCTATGATGCTCTATTCCCCGGTGAGCAGCTCTGGGTTCCTGGGCTGATTTGGGCTGGGCTGCGTACCTCTGTGTCCTGCGCGGCTGGCCGGCATTTCCCTGAGGTTCGCGGTGTGCAGGATCGCGGGACCCGATAGGCTGGGTCCCGTGCGCAGCAAGGAAGGGCGGCCTCCCGGGGCATGCAGGTGGAGTCTCCTCCTTTACTGGGTGGGGGCGAAGGCCTCCCGGTCCCAGGGATCTGTGCTGGGCACCGCACGGGACGCGGACCCGACCCTGGTTCTGTCCGCAAGCTCGGCCCAACAGCTATCATTTGAGTGTGATTTATTTCACTTAAGAGGATTGTGTCAAGTTGCATCCATTTACTTAGAAATGTTTCAAATTTATCCTTCATTATGGCAAAGTAGTACTCCATTATATAAAAAAAAATCCTAATATCTTCTTTAGCCATTCCTCAACTGATGGACTTTTGGGTCATTTCCAAGTTTCAGTTATACAAACTGAGCTGCTATAAACATGGGTGTGCATAAATCACTGTGGTACGATGCTTTTTATTCTTCCAGGAAGATACCCAGAAGTGAAATGGCTGAGTCAAATAGAACCTGTAAGCCTACTTTTTCCAGGAATTTCTGCACTAATTTCTACAGTGGTTGCACCAGTCTACACTTCTACCAATAGTGAAGAATGGTTCCTTTTTCCCCAAAGCCCCTCCAGCATTTGTTATTGTTTGATTTCTTGATGATAGTCATTCATTCTGGAATGAATTGAAATCTCAGTGTTGTAATCTGAAACTGTCTAAAAACCAGTGATGTTGAACATTTTTTTCGTATATTTACTTGTTGTTTGTATTTCTTCTTCTGAGAAGTGTGCGTTCATCTCAGATGCCCATTTTTGGAATGAGTCTTTATATAGCTCAGTGGCACAGCGCTTTCCTGGCAAGCACAAGGTCATGAGTTTGATTCCTGGTACAAAAAACCTGGATTGGACCTTTAATTTTAAGTGGTCTGATTTTTTTCAATTATACATATGTTCTAGATACAAGTCCTGAAAGGCAATTGGCTAAAATTTTTCCCATTTTTTGGGTTGTCTTTTCACTTAGTTGGTGATTTGCTTTGCTGTGCAAAAGCTTTTTAATAGGATGAGATCCCCATTATTGATTTTTTGTATTGTTTCCTGTGTGATCAGGGTATCTTAGTTTTTTACATTTGAGAAATTCCCATGATTTCTGTAAGCACGTTAGTGAAACCATCTGTGCTATCTTTTAGTTTTTCTGTAATTCTAGTTAGCTTTAGCTTTGTCTTCTTATTGTCACCTAGGAGGTGCTGGGTAGCCTTTTCTGGTTATCTTTTTTCTTTTTGGCATCTTTGAACTCTTTATCTTTATCTTTGTTTACTATTTTGTCAATATTAGACACTCTGTCTTCACATTGGTTATTTTGGCGATGTATGAATTCTGTGCAGTTTTTATTTAAAGTATTTGTTTCTGACATCTTTTTGAGGATTGTATATCCTTGTTGAACCTGTCATTCAAATAATGAACTATTTTGGTTAGCTAGTACAGTTTTTTATTTACTTCCCCAAAATTCACCATAGGCATATTGAGTGAAATATCTGTGAACTTTTGGGTGATTTCCTATTTGAACTCATCTGTTTTCTTCATCACTTCTATGAACTTTTCATAGATATCTGCTACCCAATAGTTGCCTTATTCTTCTTTTTGACTCCTTGCTCTGCCCTGTGAGAGTTGGTGTGGGCGGAGATCTATTCACTTGCTTCCATATATATATATATATATATATAATCTTTCTCCTCTATTTCCCTCCTTTTTAGGGGTGTTCCTGCAGGTTGGAGACTATAGAAGTGAGGAGAGTTTGTGACTTATATGGAGATTTTTGGTAGGATGCTGCCTCACTGAATAATTTTCAGCTTTGTATGTACAATACTAGTATTTACCCCTTCTGTTATTTACTTTAAGTGATTGCAACTATCCCTGTGTTTTTCAGAAAGAATTACTTCTAGTTATGACAGCATCTACAGATTCAGCCTTACAACATTTCTATATGATAGGCCTTGAAGTTACACTTCCTCCCTTTTTTGTTTTCTATGCATACTATTACAGTTTATTATTTGTGGTTGTTCTACAGTGAGGTAGGTAAAGTGAGGCAAGTAGAGTTGGAGGTGTTTGGATGAGGAGTGTTAAATACTACAGTGGAGGTTTGAAGGGGGATACTGGAAGATGAGAATAAAAGGTTGATGCTGGGTCTGATTTTATTGGAGTACTTTAGGTTGAGTCGAAGGGCTCCTATTAAGAGTGTACAAAGGATATTTTGGGGGCAAAGGCAAGATATGGGAGAAATGGGGTTTACTTAGTGATTGAGGAATGCTATGTGATTGTCAGAACTTGCTGATAGGGAGGACAATATACTAAGTAGCATATGGAAGAACCAAACACTTAGGATGTGGAGGATCAAAGAATAATACTAGAGAGGATAGGAGTGATTGTGAGGGGGCTAAGTATGAGAAATTAAAAAACTTGGAAAGAGGAGTTCACATGTTTGCAAAAACAATAAGAAATATGTGAATATTGTCTCAGGAATTTGAGATAAAGAAACTAGATAGGGAGCTAAGCGAGAGAACCTAAACACCTATCAGAGCCAATGAAAAACCAAATATATAAAAATAGCAACCTGATAAACACAGAAAACCATAAAAGAATATAACTTAAGCCCACATTACTAAACAAATTGAGAAACATATAAAAATTTAAACCTATAAGATGTCTGATGGGAGCACAGGTTAAATATTCCAATGAGACATTACATACGTGATTCCTAAGTAGCTTCTTTGCCAGAGTCTGAGTGCTCACAACCCAGTAACTCTTCTGGTCCTTCCACACAATACTGAAGCTAACCCAGACTCACTACTTGTTTCTGCCAGACATTCTTGCAGAGTCTGATCCAGATTGAGTTTTTGGGTTAGGAACTCTAGCTGTTCCCCTCCCTGAGTGTGATGGTGGATTCAGCAGACAGTCTCAACTGGCATGAAATTGTCCACTGAATCAGGATTATTCCTATCCAATCAAATCAGCTATGACAGTAACAGATTAATCTGCTATAGTTATATCTATCAGGACTAGTTGAGAAAAAACATATCACAAGACCCTGTTTTGAGTCTCCCCTAGGCTAGAGAAGAAATCCATGGTTATAATGTAAGCATCAAACTAACCCAAGTCTTGACCCATATTTAATATGTACTACATGTAATGGTTGTATCTCCTCTAACCTTGAAAAACAGCATTCAGCAGTAATTTTATAGAACCAGGTATGTAAAACCCAGGGATTTGAGGATTGGATAAAGCTAGAGGGGGGTAAGAGAAGAGGAAAACAAAGAAAAAGTTTTTTAAAAAGTTCTCTGCTCTCTGATGTGGGAAGGGAGAAATAGTGATGGGGCACAAAAGAATCTATTGATTGTAAGGGATGTTATATGTTTAGAAGGGAATATCAGGGAAAACTGGTTATAAAATTGGTAATGAAGATGGGGAAAGATCCTATGATTGATATAAATATTAGAGAAAATATTGGGCAGACAAATGAAAAAGGGGAAGAAAGATAACAAAAATTGAAAATGAGTAAGACACAGGGAAAATATGTCAGGTAAAGAGATATGGATAAAGGTAGTAGGGATATAAAGGGATAATATGGAATGAGGAAAACAGCAAAGAATAAAAATTTAAAGTACAATAAAAATAAAAGCTTAAAAATAATACAATAGAATAAAGAATAATAAAAGGAAGCTTTCTATTGTTTTGGATTCATGACTGTTTAAAATTAATTTTATTGGTACATTTTACATATAGATAATGATAACATTCATCATAGGGAATTTGTATCTATACATGATATGCCTTGATTCTTCTTTTTTTCCCATTGCCTCTCCCTCCTTTCAACCTCTCTTCCCCTCCTTATTTACAGAAGCTTTGTTTCCACTTTTTAAAATTTCTTTTCCCTTCCTTCTTTTCTCCATTCCCTTTCCCTAGTTTCCCTTTTTCATTTGAACATTTTCTTCCTACTTTACAATATCTATTATATATTTTGTCCCTTATTTACACTTTCAGTTTCTCACACTAGAGAAAGAATTGAATATTTACACATGTGTGTCCAGTTCATTTCACTTAAGAGTGTCATCTCAAGGTGCATCCATTTACCTAGATATGTCTCAAGTTTATCCGACACAATGGCAGAGTTGTACACCATTGCATAAAAAAGTACATCTTCTTTATCTACTCTTGGTTGATGGGCATTTGGGCTGTTTTCAAGATTTAGCTACTACAAACTGTGCTGCTGTAAACATGGGTGCACATATAACATTTTGGTATGATGCTTTTAATTCTTTTGGGATGATACCAAGAAAGGGAATAGCTGGGTTAAGAATTCAAAAAAATCCGGCACTCCCAAATTTAAAGACCCAATCAAATAATGGGCATCTAAAATGAACAGACATTTCCCAGATGAAAAAGTACAAATGGCAAGTACATACAATTAAAAAAATGTTCAACATCACTGGTCATTCAAGAGATGAAAATTAAAACAATACTGAGATTCCATCTTGCTCCAGAAAGATCAGCTATTATCAAGAAATGAACCAATAACAAATGCTGGTGGGACTGTGGGGGAAAAGAAATTTTTATCCACTGTTGGTGGGAGCATAGACTGGTGCAACTATATGACCTTTTTCCTCAGCTTGTGGTTAAGGAGCAGAGCTCAAGCCAGCACATGTCTCTGTTCATGCTGAAAGTCTAAGGTGGCAGTATGCCCCCAGAATTGCGACGGGTGTAGAGATCTGCTTATAGTGAGAATATGGTACAAATGTGAGCATCCAATCTTGTGTAACTCAGGCTGAACTTGGCCTCTGACTACAGGACTGGGTCTGTGATGACCAATCCTGCCTCTCAGTGGGACTTTCCTCCCTGCCCTGGACCGCTCTCCAAGTGCCAACAGTCTCCAGGGGCTGTCTTTCTGTCATCCACTCTGGGAACTCAGCAGTTTTAAGCAGCCAAGGGGCTGTTCTGGGGCCCAGTTTCACAGTCAGCCCTTCTCTACAATGGTGTCCCCTTCAACATTTGCTCTGCAATTATAGCTGTGGGCACATGTGACAAGGTCACCTACCAACACTTGACTGTGGAAGACCACTCTGGAAGCAGTGTCACATGTTTTACTTGCTGGTTCCAAATGCAGATGATTCTTTTACTCTTAATACAGTTCTCCAGTTCACCATAAGCAAAAATGTTGCTAGTTTCACTTCACTTTCCAGGTGGTGAGTAGTCATCCATCATCTCTCCTCTGAGGTGTGATCTATTTTTTCAGTATCATTTAATCCTATTTTCTTCTCCTCTGTCAATTTCTCTTGGTTCCCAGGTAACTTTCACTCACTTTAATTTCTCTCCAAGCTATTGTTTTCTTTGTTTTATTTTTAATTTTTTATACTTTATTTAAGAGAAAAAATACAGAAAAGAAAGACAAAAAGTAAAAGAGACAAACAACAACAACAAATCCAATACAGTAACATGAGTTTACAAAACAAGATGATAGGAATTTGACAATGGTTGTAATATTGCATATCGTTACCTTCAAAAGGGTTGTTTAGATTAACAGATACAGACATGCAAAACTGATCTAATTATATGAGTATTAACTGTTCTCTTTCAATGACTAATACATTTAGTAGTATAGTCATTTTAGCTATCTTATGTATACATATATACAAATTTGTGTCTTTTTCCTTTTCCCTTCCCTCTTTCTTCCTTTCCCCTATTCCAATTACTTTTCCTCTTTGAGCAGTTTCTTACCCTTATACAGTATTTATTGTACATTTTGGATCATATATACTTTTTCAGTTTCTTGCCCTAGGGAGACAATATGGTATTTACACATATGAGTTTGACTTAGTTCACCTATGAGTATGGCCTCAAGTCGTGTCCATTTACTTATAAAAGTCTTGATGCAATATTTTTGATAGCTAAGTAGTACTCCATTGTATAAAAATACCACATCTTTTTGATTCATTCCTTGATTGATGGGCACTCAGGTTGCTCCCAAGATTTGGCTACTACAAATTGTGTTGCTATAAACATGAGTGCACATACATCACTGTGGTATGATGTTTCCAATTCTTCTGGGAAATACCCAGAAGTGGGATAGCTGGGTCAAATGGAATCTCTAATCCTAGCTTCTTGAGGAATTTCCACACTGACTTCCACAGTGGTTGCACAAGTCTACACTCCCACCAACAGTGGGGAAGAGCTCCTTTTCCCCCCACAGCCCTTCCAGCCTTTGTTATTGGTTGATTTCTTGATCGTGGCCATTCTTTCTGGGTGAGATGGAATCTCAGTGTTGTTTTAATTTGCATTTCCTAAATGACCATTGATGTTGAACATTTTTCTTTTGTATATTTACTTGCTATTTGTATTTCTTCCTCTGAGAAGTGTGTATTCATCTCAGATGCCCACTTTTGGATTGGGTCCTTGAATTTTAGGGGCCTGATTTTTTAAATTCTTTGTATGTTTTAGTTAGAAGTCCTTTGTGTGAGGGACAATTGACTAAGGTATTTTCCCAGTTCGTGGGTTATCTTTTCACTCTGCTAGAGATTTCCTTTGACTTGCAGAACATTTTTAATAAGAAGAGATCCCAGTTGTTGATTGTGGGAAGTATTTCCTGTGAAGTTTGATTTTTGTTCATGCACTCTCTGCCTACTCCTATGTCATCAAGATTTTTACCTACTTTGTCTCCCAGCAAATTTAGTGTCTCCGTTTTAATATTCAGATCTTTGATCCATTTTGACTTTAGTGCATGGTGATAGACATGGATCTAGTTTTAGTTTATGGCATATGGAAAACCAGTTTTTCCAGTACTACTTATTAAAGGGGCTATCTTTCTTCCAATGTACATGCTTGGTCCCTTTGTCAAAGATGTGGTGGCTGAGTGTGTTTGTAGCTGTGGCTGTATCTTCTAATCTGTTCCATTGATCTTCAGGTCTGTGTTTATTCCAGTACCATGGTAATTTTATTACAGTAGCTTTGCAGCATAGTTTCAAGTCTGGGATTGTGATGCCCCCTGCCTTACCTTTGTTGCCCAGAATTGCTTTTGCTATTCTAGGTCTCTTCTTGTTCCAGATAAATTTTAGGGATGATTTCTCCAGCTCTGTGAGGTATGCAAGTGGTATTTTGATTGGGATTGCATTAAATCTGTATAACAATTTTGAGAGAATGGCCATTTTCACAATGTTTGTTCTTCCTATCCATGAAGAGGGAATATCTTTCAATTTTCTGAAATCCTTTTTGATTTCCTTTTTCAGAGTACTGTAATTTTCACTGTATAGATCTTTTACTTCCTTTGTTAGGTTGATTCCTAAGTATTTCATTTTTTTTGCATGCTATAATGAAGGATGTGGCTTCCCTTACTTCTCTCTCACTGAGTTTGTTGTTTGTGTACAAGGATGCTATTGAGTTTTGAGTGTTGACCTTGTGTCCAGCTACATTACTGAATTTGGTTATTACTTCTAGAAGTTTTCTAATGGATTTTTGGGAGTCTTCTATGTAGAGTATCATATCATCTGCAAATAATGATAATTTAAGGTCTTCCTTTCCTATCCTTATTCCTTTTATTTCTCTCTCTTGTCTAATTTCCCTGGCTAATGTTTCCAGAAGTATATTGAATAGGAGTGGTGATAATGGACATCCTTGTCTTGTTCCTTATTTTAGGTTGAAAGTTTTCAGTTTTTGTTCATTTAGTAAGATGTTGACTGTTGGTTGATGATCTAAGGCTTTTATCAGGTTGAGGTAGAGACCATCTATTCTGATTTTCTGTAGGGTTTTTATCATGAATGAGTGTTGGATGATACCTATTGTTTTTATTTGTGGTCATTTTGTGCTCTGGTTTGTGGGTGCCTGTAGACTAAAGACTTTGTTACCAGTACTGAGATCTCTTTAGTTGCTTTTTAGTGAGGTACTGTTGGCATGTGTCTTAGTTATTTTTCACTCATTGCTGAGACAGAATACCTGACCCCTAAAATTAGGGAAGGAAAGGTTTATTTCTTACAATTTCTTGGAAGTTTCTGTTCATACTTAGTTGGCTCCAAGGCAGCATTGTGTGGCAGGGCTGCCATTCATGGTGGCCACCAAACTGCGTGGCGTGCTGGTGAGAAAGAGAGTGGGTGGAAGAGAAAGAGAGGGGAAGACTCGCCTCTCTTACACTGTATGTCAGCTCCACCCCTTGTCAGGTGCAACACTCACATCATCAATCCCAGTGCTGGACTCACATATGCCAGACTCAGCCCCTTCCAAATTAGATGAGGTCTTGGGGGGAACACAGATCATCCAATATAGCATGGTTAACTATAGTCCTTTGCTGGCATCTCAAGCTTTGGCCACCTTGGTCAATTTGAGAGGTAAGAATTCAGTGTAGTTAGTCCAGGATCCAAGTTCTCTGGGAATGCACTCTGGTGTTAATGTCATGAAGGCAATCTGAATATCAGCTTACAAAGAAATAGCAACAATGATCCTGTTAATATCAAGCAAATAAACTACACTAATATTGTCCAAGATAAAATAGATATTAACATACCACAAGGACATACAGTGTACTGCTTTTAATTCTAGGGAAAAAGTTAGCAATTATGATGTAAACATTAAGGCAACTCAGGGTATTGGCATACAGCTAGTACGTACTTGTGGTGATTAATCGAATAATTGTCAACTTGAGTGAGGACCGTCCAGTTGGATTGAGTCAGCATGGTTCTGGATTTTGAAATCCTTTCCTCTGGTTCTCCTTTTATACTGTTCTGACAATAGCCTCCTTAGGTGGGTCTTCCACACCCAGAACCATGAACTTCATTGTGACTGCTTTGGAGGTTTCAAAGGTTTTTCTTCCAAAGAGTTTTGGCTGTTTTCTTTCTTTAGGAGAGCTTTAAACCTCGTCTTTAACTTAGATGTTTCCTGACTTCCAATACAGATGCCTAAGCCTTCTGGCTCAGATTCTTTAGGCTTTTGGCACACTCATCTTCCTGCACTGGTCCTTGGGCCTTTTCTTCACAGATCCTTCCGTCTCCCATTGCAGATCCTTTGGCCTCCTCATACAAACTTGCAAGGGACATTGCCATGAGTTCCAGGCCCTTGATTGGACCCTTCAGGTCTCCAGTGCACAGACATGTTTTTTCACTCTTCTACATTTGACTCTGTTGGTGGATATTGTCCTCTAATCTTGTAAATTTCTGTGTCTGGCATTAAATCTGTTTCTCTTGCAAATTCTGACTACAACAGTACTAAATCCAACAACTATAGCTTTGTTAATGATAAAAAACAATTCAACCATAATTTTACAGAGTTAAGTATTAAAACAGTAACAAAGCTTTATAATTATAGTATTAAAATAGGGTTTAGGATTGGGGGAATGCAAGAAATGTTTAAATTTAAAATTGCAATATAAGAAAGAGAGAAAAGTGGTACAAGGGATCTTATTGAGTGGTACCAGGATATCTATAAAACTAGACAAAGGTAAGACAAAAAACAGGAAAGAAAAGAGGATACAAGAAAAAGAGGGACCAAAAAGAAAAAAAAATATACAGTGAATGAAAATAAAAGAAATAAGAAGAGAGAAATTAAAAGGCAGAAGAGGAAAAACTGGAGAAGATAAGCAAAAAAAGAGATTAAAAGCAAGGCAGGGAACAAAGGAAGATTATCCAAGCCCCAAGAAACCAGTGATGAAGAAAGTTAAGAAAGGACAGAAGAGAAAAAAAATTATGAAAAAACTAAAAATAATGTTCACACTTATAAGAATAATAGTAAACTCAGAAAAGGGAAAATTCCAAGCAAATGACCAAAAAAATTTCTCTGTGATTTCAAACATGTGTTGCTATCTTCTAGGGGCACAGTATCAGGGCAGCATCCAATTCAAGATGTGTCCCTGCTCTCAGTGGCAGACAAAACCCAGGTCCACACTGGACACAATCACCAGCCAGCAGCTAGTAGGATCAGGGTAGGAGCATCAACCCTGAGGCTCTCCAATTCGTGGAGGTTCAAGCTGAACCTGGCCTCTGACTGTGCAGGTGGTGCTTGGCCATTTAGCTTAAAACACTGTGGGTATATTTTGCCAGTATGACCATGGGTCTGTAACCATGGATGTCTCCCATGGCTGACTCTCACCCCATCACTGTGAGAGTATAAAGCTGGGAGTCTTGAAATAAAGCCAACTTGTGGCTGCTCTGAATCCCAGGCTCAGTCAGTCCCCTCCCTGGTATGGCATCCAAGCTCTCCCTTCAGGGGATATGGCAGGTGTTTGTGCTGAAGTCACTTAACAACTTTGCAATTCATAACATCCATGTTGTATTTCTATCTGAGGATTTCTGGAAACCCCTTCTTTCACTGTCTCTTATAGATTCAGCCTTCTTTTCTCACAAGCAGCAAGCCAGAAGCCAGGAAAAAGTGTGACTTGCCCCTCTTTTTTCCCCATTATATTTTCTCTTCAATTTTTCAGCAGGCTGCAACTTTCCCATCAGATGCTTCCTGAGTCCCAGGACTGTACCTCCTTCTTTCTTTTCTTCCATTGTTTATTATTTTCTAGTGTTTGATTCTTAATCCTGGGCACGGTGGTTTGCTGCTGCTTACTAATCTGTCATCTTCCCAAACCAAACTGATCTCTGCAAGACCAGTGTAAGACCCAGAACACTGGCTTCATGATATCTGAGGCTTGTAGATGAGCCACTGAGAAAAAGGCAGAACTCCTGGGTTTCAGGAGCCCTTGACAATCCATTTTCACATCAAGGGAATTTACCTTATCATTCTTAAAATAAGACCTTTATTGAGATATAATTCCATATCATGCAATTTATTAATTTAAACTCTACAATCCAGTGAGGTTTAGCATGTTCACAGAGTTGTGCAACCATTATGAAAATAATTTTAGAGCATGTTTCACTCAAGAAAGAAACTCCACAACTATGAGTAATCGTGCACAATTTGTCATCCCCCATTGCCTACCCTCTGCCTCCCTGCTACAGGCAATCACTTATGTACATTTTATCTTTATATATTTGCCTTTTTTTTGAAATATCCACTCTTGTTTTAGCTATTTTCTCACTACTGGAACAAAATACATGACACTCACAAGCTGAAGCAGGAAAACTTTATTTTGGCTCACAATTTGTAGAGGTTTCAGTCCATAATTGGCTGACTCCAAGGCAGGATGGCATGGCAGAGGGGCATCACAGAGGAGAAACAGCCCATAGCATAGCAGGCAGGAGGCAACACACAGTGAAGCAAGCCTCTCTTTCTTTTTATCCCACACAGGCTGTAAGCCTTTTGTGTAGTGCCACCCACACCCAGATTGGGGCTTCCATTATCCTCACCCATAACTATGCCAAACCAATTTAGTTATCACACATCCTTAATTCCAGTGTCACACACCCTAGACCCAGCCACCTCCAAAAAGCCTCACCTATCAGCACATGAAGCTTTGATGGGACATGAAGATACAAGCCATAACACCTCCTAACTGTAATCATATATCCTTTGACCAACATCTCTATATTTCCTTTTCCACTACCTAAGCCACTAGTAACCATCATTCTATTCTTTTCATCTATGAGATAAACTTTTTAGACCCCACATATGAGTATGATTATATGATGCTGTGATTTATAACAAAAATGTACCCCCAAACATTTCATGTGCTCATAGTCAGGGCTTTTGGAAGTTGATTGAATTATGGGACACTACAGCTGACTCTTGGGAGGTGGGCTTCTTTTAGATGCAAGTCACTAGGAATGTGACCTGGAAAGACGCATCTCCTTCCCTGCCCCTTACCTTCTCTCTCTTTACTTCCTGGGCACCATGACATGAACAGTTTTCCTCAGCAGCAGGCCCTTTCCCCATTCTGGTTTTTTGTTTGTTTGTTTAATTCTTCCAATAATAGACTGAAATTTCTGAAACTGAGCCAAAATAAACCTCTTGTCCTTCAAATTGAAATCCAGACACCAGAAAATAACAGCTGGGTGAAGAAAAGTAAAAAGAGAAGTAAATTTTGTTTCTAGAGTTATTTTGAGATACTTCCTAAATTTTTTGTATTTCTTCTAAAAAATTTTATTTTAAAAATCAAAACAGGAAAAAGGAGAAATAATACAGAATTTCAAAAAAAAACAATAAGAAATTGGTACTAGTCAATATATTGCATATTGTTATCTTAGAAGTAGTTGTTCAAGTTACAAGATCTAGGCATAAAAAATGATCAGACAAACAATGACAACAAAATTATTCATTTTTTATGAACTAACAGAGAATTAGTAGTATAGTTGTCTATCTTGCACACCTATACATACAGTTATATCTGTATGCCTACATATATATAATCTTTTTCTTTCTTCCATTTCTCCTTTCCCCTATGCCAGTTGCTCTTTAATTACCCTTTCTTTCCCTTTCTTTTCCCACTTTCTTTCCCATTCACTATTACCATATCTATTGTACATTTTGTATCTTATTACCCTTTCAGTTTTTTACCATTTATTTTTTACACTAGGGAGACAATATGATATTTACAAATATGAGTCTGATTTATTTCACTTATGAGGATGAATGGAACAGATTAGAAGATGCAAATACAACTACGAAGACCCTCAGCCACCTTACATTTGACAAAGATGCTAAACATGTTCACTTGAAGAAAGATAGCCTCTTTAATAAATGGTGTTGGAAAAATTGGCTTCCCACATGCCAAAGACTGAAATTAGACCAATGTCTATCACCATGCACTAAACTAGAGTCAAAATGGATCAAAGATATAAATATTAAAATAGAAACACTAAATCTACTGAAAGACAAGGTAGGTAGAAATCTTGAAGACATAGGAATAGGCAAAGAGTTCATGACCAAAATGCGAACCACATGGGAAGTACTTCAAAGAATCAACAACTGGTATCTCATCTTATTAAAAATTTTTACACTTCAAAATAAATCAACAAAGTGAAAAGAAAACTCACAGAATGGGAAAGAATTTTAGCCAACTGTCCTTCAGACAAAGGACTAATATCCAGAACATATACAGAACTGAAAAACATCAGGCTCCCCAAATTCAAAGACCCAATCCAAAAATGTATTTCATCTTTGAACCAGTGCTGTTTGAGAATATTGTTTAGGTTCTACTGTGAATTTTCTAGTTTTAATGAAGTTATTTGTTTCTAGTTTCCATTGTAATTGAAAAATTACTTATAATGATTTTGATGTTCTTATATTTTTGTTGAGACTTGTCTTATGAGCCAACATGTAGTCTATTCTGAAGTTTCATATGCTGGTAAAATTAAATATGTTGTCAAATTTAGATTATTTTAGTGCTGAAACCATGGTTTGTATGCTATCTTAAGTATAAAGGTTAAATTGTAAAACTATTGAAATAATTATAGTTATAATAATTTGTTATAGAAAAATACATTGTGAAAATTGTAACATTAAAATACTGTATCAAATGTAGCCAGGCATGGTAGTATGAGCCTGTAATCCTAGGGCTCTGGAAGGCTGAAACAGGAGGTTTGAGCAGGAAAGAAGGAACATGAATTCAACAGTGCAAGAAGGTTTATTGCTAAACCTGAGAGGGACTGCTCTGTGAACAGAACAGAGAATGCATCTCTTACAGGCTAAGAGGCTTTTTATAGTGTTTTTGGTGGACTTTTGAGGGGATGGGTTGGATAAATGGTGGGCTTACTGATGTGTCCTCAGCGACATACTGACATTCTCAGAGGACTAATTGCGACCTATTGATGTGTTCTCTGTGACCTACTCACACGTGCTCTGGGAGCTTCTGGTGACCTAAGTAAAATGAAATGTACATTTCTCTAAGATGGTTGATGAGCACATTTGAACTGATAGTGTCCCTGTCTGTGCGCTATCAGGGATCAAAGGCTGAGCCCAGCCTGTGCAACTTAGCAACTTAGTGACATCCTGTCTCAAAAATGTAAAATAAAAAAGTCTAGGGATATAGGTCAGTATGAAGGCCCTGTGTTCAATCACTAAAACAGGAATGGGAGTTGAGTAAATGTAAAATGTGAATGGGAGTAGTGTAGATTTTCATATGTGATTGAAGTTAAGCTATTATCAGATTAAAATACTGTAAAGTGCTACAAGATGTTTTGTATAGGCCTTCTGAAAAACCACAAAGCAAACACCGACACATACAAAACATAAAGAAGAAGGAATGAAAGTATACATGTAAAAAAAAAACTGTCTAGTCACAAAGGAAGGCATCAAGAAAGGAAGAAAGGAGCAACAGACCCCTTCCCCTAAATCCAGAAAACAACAAGCAGTAAGGCAGCAATAAATCTTACCCATTGATTATTATCTTGAATATAAGCGAATTAAATTCTCTAATCAAAAAACACAGATTGGCTGAATGGATAAATAATATAAGACCCAACTCTATGCTATCTGTGAGAAACATACTTCCACTTTAAGAACACACACTTGGCCAAGACAAGCAAAAAAGTGACTAGGTTTTACATTTATTAAAGGTATTAAATGTAGGAAAGGGCGATATGTTCTACAGAGTGAGTGCAGGCCAAATAAAAGTAGGAAAAGAATTATATTCTTCAGGGTGAATAGTGGGTTACTGAAAGAGGCTACAGTGGCTACCAGTTTAATGGCAGCTGTGTTTTTACCATGCATTCCCCAGGCTGATATCAGATCTAGGCCATTCTAAAAAAAACCTGCTTGAACTCTCATGAGAAGAATTGCAGATATCACTTTCTGATTGCTCCCAGGAGCAGGGCTTGAGCACACATCTCCTGGGTCTCTGTGATGGTCACAGTCATTCCCAGACAGTTGGCCATGCCTTAATTTCCTGCCTCATTTCCCCCTTGGGAGACATAAATTACCATAATTCTTTATGGGGTGCTGAGGGTGTGAAGGTTTCCATCTTCATATATCTACTTCCTACTGAAAGGGGTCATAGGCTTTATACACTGAAGATTATGTGTTCTCCAGCTACCTTGGCATGTTGTAGTTCACCACCTATTTAAAAAAAGCTGTCACAAGACAGTAAAAGAGTTAGTGTTTATATGTGAAGAACCACTGAGCTACCTGTTTGATGGGAGAAAATTTGGTAAATTTGTCAAGAGAATAATTTTACTTTTAGGGTGTGATTGATGATCCCAAATATGAGAAGAAGCAGGTGAGATTTCCATGCTTCCAGTGGAGGAGAAAGTATGGCAAAGAGGTATATTAGATAAATTACCAAGAGCATGAGAGGCATACCTCTAGCAAGATTACCCACATTATGGATCTAATTAAAAGCAGGAATCTCCATACAGGTGCCCATTTAACCTATGGTGGATTAGGGGTCATTAGTGATGCTGCTTATTTGCACCCAGACCAATACTGGAATCTTATTTTTGAAGAGGAACCTCAGGTCTTCCAAGGGTGCATAGGAATAGCTTTCTTCTTTTAAGTGACATTTTTCCTCAGACAGTGGAAGTGGCGCTGTCTTTTTTTTTTTTTTGTACCGGGGATCAAACTCACAACCTCATGCCTTCCAGGCAGGCATTTAGGCCACTGAGCTAAATCCATGGCCCTGTTTTTTGAGACAGGGTTTCACTAAGCAGTTCAGGCTGGCCTTGAGTTCATGCTGGTCTCGAATTTGCAAGAATCCTTCTGCCTCAGCCTCCCAAGTGCTGGGATTAAAGGCATGCACCACCACGCCTGGCAAGTGGGGCTGTCTTTACCATAAAAAATGAAGCCAGGAGACCTCTGCAGCAGGGTGAGTGGACCTTTGCCCCAGGCAGTACCTCCTCCCACAACCCCAGAGACCTCTGCAGCCTACAGATCATTGAAGGCAGCACTACCCTCTCCACACTCATGTTTTCAACAGCCCGGGGACCATCAGCATATCACCCACCACCTGCAGAACCCTGGTGGGCTGGTGGAAGCCTCAGCAACCCCTCACCCACACAGATGGACCTCAGCAGGCCTGCAACTGTGTGGTGAGTTTCTCCTTCAAGTAGAGGACATCAGTGGGTCAGCAGGAGCAGCAACAAGCCCTCCCCTCCAGCCGTAGGACTTGGGAAATTCAGCAAAAGTGTGGGTGAGTCCTTCTTCCATACAGAAAACACCAGGTGGGTTGAGGAGAGGACTGACAAGGCCTCCCCCAACCTGGAGAAATTTGAAAGGACCTAGGAGACCCTCTGTGACACAGTAGGGTCTCACCTGAGGCATGCAATATAGCCAGGTAAATCTGGCAATGTGGAACGGCTTAATATCACAGTAACAATAGAAGCTAAGGGTTGGCTTACATCAATACTCCTAGGCTAGCCAGCCTAGGGATAATATAAGTCTCACCCAAAGGGCCCTACAGGAGGCATCCAAGTGACTGGCCCCTCCATTTCATTGAGGGACTCAGCAATTGGACAAAAGTCACCCATACAGTAGGACCCTAAGACACATATAACAGTCACTAGAGACTAGTGGGATTGAAAGACCAAACTATTAACTTGAGGGGTGAAAATGACAAGACAAAAAAGCAAAATGCAATCTCAAACGTGCAGTCCATCAGGAGCAAGTATAGGGGACATTGAAATAGAGGACATTGAAAGTCACACACCTGAAATTTCTGAAAAGATAGCAAATGAAAAAAAGAAACAAATCCATGAAGCTATAGAGCAAATCAAATTATAAATAATCTCTCTGGTAAAGAAAGAAATGACAACCTTAGTAAAGGAATTACTTGGCATAGCTAGAGAAGACATAGACAAAAAAGTACAGGAGCATGGGAAAATGATGAAAACCTTGAATGAGCAACTTAGGAAGCAAATACAATGCATGAAAAAATTCAACAAGATATCCAGGAAATACAAAGCTCCATTGAAAGCTGGTGAAACTGTTTAAATGAAGCTGAGGAAAGACTTTCAGACCTTGAGGACAGGATTGCAGCTAGCGATCATGAAAGGAAAAAACTTGTAAAAATAACAAGGGAGCATGAAATAACAGTTCAACAGCTTCAAGATGATAGAAAGAGAACCAATATAACACTGACGGGCATCAATGAAAATGCAGGAGTCAATGCAACTGACTTAAAAAAACTTCACAGAAGTAATAGCAGAAAATTTCACAAACATGGGAAAAGAATCAGATATGCAGATAAGCAAGGCATGTAGAACACCAAACAGTCATAACCAAAATAAATCTACACCCAGACATATAATAATTAAGATCCCAGACACACCTCATAAAGACAGAATACTAAAAGCTGTTAGAGAAAAGACACAACTCACCTATTAAGGAAAGTCCATTAGAATCACGGCAGACTTTTCAGCACAAATCCTCAAGTTAAGACAAGAATGGAGTGAAGTATTTCAAATCCTGAAAGAAAACAACTCAACCCAGATTAATGTACCCTGCAAAATTTTCTTTCAAAATTGATGGAGAAATAAGATACTTCCATGACCAAGAACAACTGAAGAAATTCATGTCTACCAAGCCAACAGTAGGAAGAATACTGAAGGACATAACAGAGACAAAATGACTACAATTCTCAAAACAGCAATAGAAAAAGATGACCATGTTGGGTAAACAATTAAACGAGGGGGAAAAGCAGGAAACCAACAACAGGAAAAATAACATGAAAAAATTAAACCAGTACATATCAGTTGTACCCATCAATGCAAATGGCCTCAATTCACCAATTAAAAGAAATAAGCTAACAGAATGGATCAGGAAACAGGATCCAACAATATGCTGTATAGAAGAAATACATCTGACTCAAAAGGAAACTCATAGACTAAAAGTCAAAGGATGGAAAACAAATTCGATGCAACAGGAGCCCAGAAAAAAGTGGGCACAGCTATTCTGTTTGTAGATGTGTAAACTTCAAACCAAAAATGATCAAAAGAGATAAAGAAGGTCATTACATACTTGTTAGGGGGAAAATTCTAGAGGAAGAGCTAACAATCACAAATATATATGCACCAAATACAGGAGCACCCAACTATATAAGACAAATACTAATGGACATGAAAAACCAAATATGCAATAACACAATAATACCCCATTGTCACATAGAGTTAGATCAGCTAGACAAAAAGTTGTCAAAGAAATAATAGAATTGAATCAAACCTGTGAACAAATGGACTTAGTAGATGTTTACAGAGTGTTCTAGCCAACATCAGAATACACATTTTTCTCAGCTGCACATGGGTTGTCGCCACGTCCTTCTCTAGCCATGTTCTGCTGACAAGGTCCAAACATGGAAGAAAATAGACCCATGTTCTGTTGACAAGGTCCAAACATGGAAGGAGGACATCTTCTAAGAAAAGGCCACAGCATAAAAATTGGCTTTGTGGGAATGGGTTAACGTTTCTTGGGAACTATTGTGTTAACTTGTGCTCTGATCCAGTTCGGAAAATTTCTCTTCTTTCTTTCCCATGCACAAAATCAGTAAGCAAAGTACAGACTCCCTAAGAACAAAGGGATAGTTAATAAAATGTTTTTCTACAATTAATGGTGTAGTGGTCTAATACCGACTCAGACCAATGAAGCCAAGGCCAGAGTAGAAGTTTGAGAGCCTTTAATGATAATAACAATGACCAGCTGGCTGGGGCTGCCTGGGAACCTCCATGCAGAGAGGCCAACATGCTACTATGTTTTGTCTTTTAAGAGAGACAGGGTAAATAACATATCCTTGCAGCTGTGAGAACATCGTGGGGGGATAAGGGGGCTAAATCATGACTGAATATGGTCTTGTGTTTTGCAGGCTTTTAGCTAGGCTACCACAATGGAGCATTTAGAACAATTCGACCCCCTATAGTACATTAGACCTCCCTTAATCAAGACTGATATTTTAAAGCAATTGTTAAGATTTTTTCCCATAGGTAAATGGGGAAACTTGATTCAACTAATTGAAAACCAATCAGTAATCTATTAGTAGCCAAAACACGCTTTGAGGTCTTTAACTAAGTATAAACTTTCTGCCTGTGCTGACAAATCATGTATGCTGACGAATCATGTAACCATAGAAACCATGTAACCATAGAAACACCTGTTGATCTCATTCTTATTATCTAAACTTTCAACCCTTGCCAAAAAGAAAGTACAAATTATTCTGTTAGAGCTTGCAAAAGTAGTAGTAGTAGCAGTAGTAGTAGTAGGAAGAAGCAGTAAACGAAGCAGATTCACAGTCTCTGAGCTGTTTGTGTGTCTGTTCTTCAAGCGCCGACACTCAACCTACCTTCGGGGACTCTGTGGACCTAGCTGGCTGGACCGCAGCAGGTTGTTCTCTAAAATAGACCAAAAATTAACCCATAGAACATACTTAAGTAAATGCAAAGGGACTGAAATTATCCCATGCATATTATCTAATCATAGTGCACTGAAATTGGAAATTAATGATAAAAGAAACTGCAAAACTTGCATAAACACATGGAAATTAAATAACAACCTCTTGTACAACCAATGGGTTACAGATGAAATTAAAGAAGAAATTAAACAATACCTACAATTCAATGAAAATGTAGATACCACATACTGAAACTTGTGGGACTCATTGAAAGTGGTCCTAAGAGGAAAATATATAGCAATAAATTGTCACATCAAGAAAACAGAATGAGCACAAATAAATAACCTAGTGCTACACCTCAAGCTTCTAGAAAAAGAAAAGCAAGTCAAACCCAAAGCTCATAGAAGAGAGGAAACTATAAAGATCAGAGCAGAAATTAATGCAATTGAGGCTAAGAAAACAATACAAAGAATTAATCAACCAAAGAGCTGGTTCTTTGAGAGAATAAACAAAATTGATAAACCTCTAGCCAACCTTATCAAGAAAAAAAAAAGAAAAAACTCAAATTCATGCAATAAGGAATAAAAAGGGAGAAATTACTACAGATGCCACGGAAATTCAAAAGATCATGAATACCTACTCTGAAAATCTTTACTCATATAGGGTGGAAAACACAGAGGAAATGGACAAATTCCTAGAAATGTGTGAACTACCAAAGCTGAGTCAAGAAAGTATAACAATTTTGAATAACTTAATATCAGCTACTGAAATTGAAAACATGATTAAAAACTTACCCGCAAAGAAAAGTCCAGATCCTGATGGATTCACAGCTGAATTCTACAAGAAATTCAGAGAAGATTTAATGACAACACTACTCAAACTCTTCAATGAAATTGAAAGGGAAGCAATCCTCCCTAACTCATTCCTGGAGGCAAGTATTACTCTGATACCAAAACCAGAGAAAGACCCAACCAAAAAGGAGAACTATAGGCCGATCTCCCTAATGAACATTGATGCAAAGATTCTCAATAAAATACTGGCAAATAGAATGCAGCAAATCATCAAGAAGATTATACATCATGACTAAGTGAGATTATTCCAGGAATACAGGAATGGTTCAACATTTGCAAATCAATAAATGTAATACACCGCATCAACAGAGCCAAAGGCAAAAATCACATGATCATTTTGATAGATGCAGAAAAACATCTTGACAAAATCCAACACTCATTCATGATAACAACCCTACATAAAATCAGAATAGATGGATAGATGTGAAAGTGGCCATACTCCCAAAACTGTTATACAGATTTAGTGTAATTCTGATCAAAATACCATTAGCATACCTCATAGAAGTACAAGAGCATTCCTAAAATTTATTTGGAAACAGAAGTGACCCAGAATAGCTAAAGCAGTCCTGGGCAACAAAGGTAAAGAAAGAAGTATCGCAATTCCTGACTTAAAATTACACTTCAAAGCTACTGTGACAAAATCAGCACAATGCTGGCAAAAAAGCAGACTTGAGGATCCGTGGAACAGATTAGACGATACAGACACAACTACAAGCACACTCAGTCACCTTATCTTTGACAAAGGAACCAAACATGTTCACTAGAAGAAAGATAATCTCTTTAAAAAATATTGGAGAAAGTGGCTTTCCACGTTGAAGACTAAAACTAGACCCATGTGTATCATTAAAGTCAAAATGGATCAAAGATCTAAATATTAAAACAGAAACACTAAATCTCCTGGAAGAGGAATTAGGTAGAAATCTTGAAGACATAGGGGTAGGCAGAGAGTTCATGAACAAAAACTGAAGTGTATGGAAGCACTTCAACAAATCAAAAACCGGGATCTCATCTTATTAAAAAGTTTTTGCACATCACAAGAAATAACCAAAAGTGTGAAAAGAAAGCCCATAGAGTGGGGAAAAATTAGCCTATTTTACCTCAGACAAATGACTTCTATTTAGAATATATAAAGTATTAAAAACAATCAGGTCTCCGAAATTCAAAGACTCAATTCAAAAATAGGCATCTGAGATGAATACACACTTCTTAGATGAAGAAATACAAATGGCAAATAAATACATGAAACAAAGTATATTTGTGAAATATATGAAATATATTTATTTTGAAATAAAATGGATTTGGAAAAAAAAGAACATTTGACATCATTGGCCATTCAAGAAATGCAAATTAAAACACTGATCGGGAGGCTGAGGTAGGCGGAGCATTGTGATTTCGAGGCCGGCTTGGGCTACAGCGTGAGCGCAAGGCCTGCCTGAGCTACATAGTGCGACCCTGCCTCAAAAAACCCAGGGCCGGGAGTTTGGCTCAGCAGCTTAAGCGCCTGTCTGGCAGGTGCGAGCCTGTGAGTTCGATCCCCGGTGCCACAAAAAAAAAAAAAAAAAAAAAAAAAAAAAAAAAAAAAAAAAACACACTGAGATTCCATCTCACCCAGGAAGAATGACTATCATCAAGAAATCAACCAATAACAAATGCCGGCGGGGCTGTGGGGTAAAAGGAACCCTTCTCCACTGTTGATGGGATGTAGACTGGTACAACTATTGTGGAAATTCCTCAAAAAGCTTGGATTAGAGGTCCCATTCAACCCAGTTATTCGCCTTCCAGAGGTTTTCCCAGAAAAATTAAAAAAGTCATGCCACAGTGATATATGTGCACCCATGTTTATAACAGCACAGTTTATAATAGCTAAATGTTTTTTTTTTTTTGGTACCTGGAATTGAACTCACAACCTCTTGCTTGCCAGATAGGCTCTGTGCCGCTGAGCTATATTCCCAGCCCGATAATAGCTAAATCTTGGAAAATCTCAAATGCCTATTTGCCAAGGAATGATTAAAATGATACTTTTTATACAATGAAATACTATTCAGTCATAAAGAAGGATAAACTTGAGGCATTTCTAGGTAAATGGAAGCATCTTGAGAATGTACTCTTAAGAGAAATAAAGTGGACACACATGTGTAAATATCACATTAACTCCCTAATGTGAGAAACTGACAGAGTAAATAAGGACCAAAATATACAATAGAGATTGTGAAACAGTAAGAAATTGTTCAAAAGTAAAGAGGAACTAAGGAGGGGGAAGAGGGAAAAGAAGGAAGGAAAAAGAAATAGGGCCAGGTTTTAGCTCAGCAGCATGAGCGTTTGCCTGGCAAGCATGAGGTAGTGAGTTT
>RJWM01031310.1:0-22580 GCA_004363535.1 Dasyprocta punctata
GGTGCCCCTGCACACTGCCATCTTCAGGGCATGGTTCGGGATTGCTACAGTGGGGACCACACTGGCATTTAATGGTCAGGGGCTGGGAATGTGAGGCACCTTTCACTGTGTAGTCCCTTATTGCACTCTGTCCTAAGTTACTTTTTCTTATTTCTGAGACAAAACACCCAAATACTCACTTAGGGCAGTAGCACCCACACCCTTAATCCTAGCATTGCATCATGAGTCAATCCCAGTGTCACACATGATTCAATTCAGAGCCACTTCTGAAAAAGCCCCACCTATGACTGCCTGAGGCCTTGGGGGAACATCTAGACCCAAGCCATGACATTCTGCCCCTAACCTCCCAAAGACTTACGCACATCCCTTTATGCAAAAGGCATCTCTAGGAGTTGCTGAAGTACTAACAGTTTCAGCATTGCTGAAAAGTCCAAGTCCAAAGTCTCTGAGATTTAAGGAAAACTGTTAGCTGAAAGCCCCTGTACAAATGAAAATAAAGTTCAACACTTCCAAAATGGCAAAAGGTAGATATTTCCATTCCAAAAGTTACAAATGGGAATAGCAAGGAATGCGAACAAAGCAAGGCCAAAAAGCAGCAGGGCAAACATTAAATCCCACAGTTCCATTTACAGCATCCCCAGCAATCTGTGGCAAGTTGTGAACTCCAAAGTGCATGGGTCGCTCCACCCCTAAGGTACTTTCAGTGGTTGTAGCTCCCATGGCTTCTTTCTTTGGCTTGTTTTGCTTACTCCTTACAGCTTTCCTTGGACAATTCATGTTCCTGGTTTGTGCAAAATTTCAGGGTCTCCACTGCACTTTTGGTTTCACACTTACAGCTTCACACACCTCCCTTTCAGGGGCACACTGCCTGGCCCCCCCAAACCTTTTTCTTAAATCTATATGGAAGCCTTCCTGACCCCACAACTCTTGCATTCTGCATGCACCTAAAACTAATACCATGTGAATGATGCCAAGGTCTGCTACCAACTGGAGCAGTGGCCAGGCTTCCTTCTCTCTTGGTTGTAGAGTCTTCTCAGCTTTACCTTTGCAGTCCACAGAGTAACTGGACTGAAGCTTTACCAGAGATTCCTTTTTGGCCAAATTCACAATGTTTTAAATCACCCTGCTGGGCTCTTTGCTCTTGATTCTCAACATAAATCTGGGTAAAAGTCCCCAACAGTAGCCATGCTACTGCTTCAACATTAGATTGCCTTGAAATTTCTTTTGTCAGAGTAATTAGTCTGCTGCCCTTAATCTCAGTCCCAGGTGAAGTCTTTGGACATGAGCAGAATGCAGACAAACTTTCTCCCAAGGTATAGCACACATCATCTGGAGTCCAACAGCCAATGCAGTCCTTCTTCCCAGCAGAAACCTCCTGAGCCTGGTTTTTACCAGCAGCATTTCTGGTCTTCTGAACTCTGATCAGAATTTCCCATCAAG
Organism: Dasyprocta punctata; assembly: GCA_004363535.1. NCBI lineage: Eukaryota > Metazoa > Chordata > Mammalia > Rodentia > Dasyproctidae > Dasyprocta > Dasyprocta punctata. The sequence goes on from RJWM01031310.1 coordinate 1,441, forward strand.
TACCACCTAAGGTGTTCCAGCTCTACTTTTTCAGCCAGCATCTCTGAGCCTTTCTTAACTCTTCCCACAAGTCATTCCTGAAGGCTCTTAAAACACCTGGTCAGATTTAGTCATAGCAATGACCCCACTTTGGTACCGTAATTCTGCCTTAATTCCTTTTCTTGTTGCTGGGACAAAATATCTGATACCCAAAGTTAAAGTGAGAAAGGTTTATTTGGCTCATGGTTTGTAGAAATTTCAGTCCATAATTGACTGGCTCCAAGATGGTGTGACAGATGAGAAAATATTTATGGTGGGTAGAAAGTACCAAAACAAGCGAGGCAGGAACCCTGACACATCCTTCTGTCCCTTATATCTTATCCAGGCTATTTAGGGCAGGTGGCACTCACAACTTTAATCCTAGTGTCCTTGAGCTTAGCATTGCACCATGAATCAGTCCCAGTGTCACACACTAGATCTGAAAAATCTCCAGCTATGACTGCATGAGGCCATAACAGGCACAATTTCCCTTCTCCTCCTTTTCCTTCTTTCCTTCTCCTTTTTCAACTTTTGAAACAGGATCTTGTTATGCTACCAAGGCTCGCCTTAAACTTGAGATTCTCCTGCCTCAGCCTTCTGAGTATTTGGGATTACAGGTATGTGCTATCACACTTGACTTCCTACACCCTTTTTGAAAACCTTTTGGTAGGTCAGGGCTTCTTGTATTTATACTATTCATATTTTGAGCTGTGGGAGGCTGTGGTGAGCACTGTAGGAATTTAGCAGCATCCTTGCCATCTACCCATAGGACTCCCCTAGCACCATCCCTTTTACTCTGAATTATAACAACCTAAAATGTTTTTCAACATTGCTAAATGGGCATTAGGGTTAGAAGAGAAGAATTGCCCCGGGTTCAAAGCCTTTCTATAATTATTTGAGCCTAGAACCTGACTCCATTTTTCATGTCAGCCCAGTCATTTATGTAAAGTGGCTTCATTTGGAATAGCACCGGAGTATTCCTGCTGCGGTAGGAAACGGAGCCACGGTAGGCACTGCCGTTCCCGAGGCTTAGACACCTGTTCAGCACCCCAGCGTCAGCCCACACTGACTGGCAGGTTCGCGGCAACTCTACCCACAGGCCCTGCATCCGGTCTCCTTGCTGAGTCTCACAGGACCACGTTATGCTAAGTGTGGTCCACAGCAGCACTGGTATTGCCTGGCCTTGTTGGAAATGCAGAAGAGGAGCCGCCGTGGCCTGCTGACCCAGAACCTGCATTTTAACCACAGGCCCCGGGACTCCGGGCACGCTGCAGGTCGAGAAGACTTCACCTGGTCCGTTTTTGTCTCCAGGTGCCTTCCCTTTCTTTCTTACGGTAAGGCCCTAATGTTAGGTGATTTCTTTTTGAAAGTATGCCTGCAGGCTGGGCCTGTGGTATACGGATTTTGTTTCAGGAGAACAGAAGAGAGGCTGTAAATCGCTGGCCCTGGAGTCCGCGCTGGGCCGTGAAGGACAGGGAGCCTTGCGGGGCACCGCCTCAGATCCAGGTCTTGAACGATCCTCCGTGTGCCAATCTGTAGCCCACTGGCTCCTCAGCGTCCCTAAGTGACTATGTCCCGACTTCCTCCATGGGGCTTTTTCAAAAACAAGGAGCCAAAGTCCCCATTCCTCGAGCCCTACCCCAGCCTCTCTCTGAGCAGCAGAGGGAAGCTAGGTCATCAGCTGCGCCAGCCCGCAAGCCAGGGCACCCCGTTCCTGCGCTCGCCCCACCTTTCCTTTCTGCGCGTCTTCACGACCAGTTGTAAAATGCGCCCTCAAGCTTCCACCTGCACCCCCAGTGCCCCAGTGCCAGCCCGTCTGTGTCTTCCTGCAGGACACCCTCGCTGGGCTCCTTTGTCCCCTTGGTCCTTGTCGCATTTCCATATGGCAAATACAGTGCTGATAAAAGCCTGGGCTGAATCAGAGTGGTCGCTCCTCATCGCTTTCAGCTTAGAATACTTCAGGGGCCTCTGCTACACTCAGGAAATCAAATCAACATGAAAACACCGTTTTTCTAAAACCCCCTGCCTGTGCTGGCCTTGTCATCTCTCTGACTTCACCTGGGCCCCTCTTCCCTTGGCCGGTATGGCTCTGGGACACTGGCCAGCTGACAGCTCCTAAAGCAGCCTCTAGGTCTTCCTGTGGGTGCGGTCCTTGTGCCTAGAACGCTCCCTCCCCACTCTTCTTAGCCTTGATGTCTTTGTTTCCAGTCACTTCCGGTGAGAAGTCTTTTCTTATCCACTGGACTGGTACAAATTCTCTTGTTATCAGTGTATCTCAAATTTTCATGGTAGTCTTGTGGGACTTACTAGATTGTAAGTACACTCATACTCTATGTGATCAAAAAATATGACAATGTTCCAGTTAAAAATATTTACTGTAGTAAAAGACATTGCCATTAGTCCCCCTCAACACACTTCCTCTTGCTACAAACACACTTATCCTATGTTCTTGGCATCTTCTGAAGCAGTTCTGGAAGTCCTCTTTTGTGAGGTTTTTTAGTTGTGCTGTTGTGGGTGCCTTGATGTCCTGAACTGATTAAAAACATTCCCATTTTATGGTCATTTTGACCTTAAGGAAGGGCCAGAAGTGCCAAATTTGGTGAGTAAGGTGGATGAGGACACATCATAACGTTTTTACCAACTTGCCTTTCTGTTGGATGGGAATGGCCCGCGGTATAGACTACCTTTGATCAGACCTGGTAAAGACACTCACGAAAGAGAACTTCTGGAACTGCTTCAGGACGTGGCAAGAATAGTAAGATAAGTGTGTTCAAAGAAAGGGGAATATTTTGAGGGTCAATGAGTGTCAATGTATCTTTCACTGTAATCAAAACAATTTTAAACATCACTGTATATTTTCATCACCCCTCATAAGTGTAATTTTCTATTTAGCATCTGCTTTCTACACTGGCATGTGAACCCCAGGAACACGGAGACTGCATGCATTTTTTTTTTGTGGTACCAGGGATCAAACTCAAAACTTCGCACCTCCCAGGCTGGTGCTTACACCACTGACCTAAATCCCCGGCCCTATTTTATGAGACAGGGTCTCACTATGCAGTTCAGGCTGGCCTTGAACTCACTTTGTAGCCCAGGTCGATCTTGAACTCACAACAATCCTCCTGCCTTAGCCTTCCGAGTGCTGGGATTAAACGTGTGCACCACCGCGCCTGGCTTGCTGCATGGATTTTGACCATAGCACAAGACCCAACATGCATCACCTAGAAGGCACTTGATAAATACTTGTTGAGCAAAGGAATCCTTCAAGATAATCATTTGAAGTCCATCTCTTCCTACAAGGAGGAAAAATTTAAAGTGTTTATTTCTGAAAACAAAACACAAAACAAAACAAAACAATAAGCAGGAACTCTACTTCTGTAATTTTAGGAAGGAGACAATTTAGGGCATGTAAAGGGAAGAGACTAGAAAAATTCGTCACTGCTGGCTGTGAATGGACACCAAGAAGCTTTGCCATCTATTTGGTACTTTCAACTCTGCAGAATGACTTAGCCTGCCATTGTAAAGTGGTTTACACTTTCTCAGAGTACATTCATGTGGAATATATTGGATAAATATTAGTGCCCTAACGCTAAAGAGGGTGAAGCTGAGGGTGTTTAAACAATTTGCTCCCAAGGAGATGAAGCCATGAGATCAGGATGCCTGACTCTTAAAGCTATTTGGTTGAAGCTGGGTGTGGTGGCGCACGTCTTTAATCCCAGCACTCAGGAGGCTGAGGTAGGCGGAGCATTGTGAGTTTGAGGCCGGCTTGGGCTACAACGCGAGCGTAAGGCCGGCCTGAGCTACATAGTGCGACCCTGCCTCAAAAAACCAGGGCTGCGAGTTTGGCTCAGTGCCTTAAGCTCCTGCCCTGGCAGGTGCTAGGTTGTGAGTTCAATCCCCGGTGCCGCAAAAAAAAAAAAAAAGTTGAAAATGAAGAAACAGAAGTGAAATGTAAATGGCAAAAAAAAAAAAAAATAGAGAATATTATCATTAAAAAAGACTGTGACAAGGAGTAAGGTAGAGATGGAGATATGGGATTTTTTTTTTTTTAAAATGTAATCCTGGGAGAAACCTGCAGTTAATATTTTTCAAATTGATTTACAATTTGAAAATTCAAATTGTCTTACATTGCTGGATTTCATCATTAGCGCTTCATTTAATTTCTCCTAAGAGAAATCTCTGTGTGAAGAACTTTGCTGGACAAATTTCAATTCTTAGAGTGAATAAAATAATTGCTTAAATGCATTGATTCTTTTGATATGCCAGGCAGAGCTCAGGGTGGGTAGGTGGATAATATTGTAAAATGTTATCTGATGTATCTGTATCTTAATTCCTTTCTTTCAACTAGTTATTTTTTTTTTCCTACCACTGAAAACAGAGCCTAACTACTCTTGGAAAGGGAAGAAGGGAGGGCACAGTGTAAATCAGAAAGAACAAAGTAGCTGAGTTCTAAATGGCAGGAGAAACTTTTTTTTTCCTATAAAACATCAAAAAGGTTGAGTTAATGTAAAAATCTTAAGAGTCACAGACATATCAGTATCATCTGGCTGTGACTGTTAATTTTATTTTATTTTATTTTTGACTGTTAATTTTAGACTCACCACCCATACACTGACTTCATTAATCATTAAGATAATCCAGTAAGATAGCCAGGATTATAGAGCAAAACACCGAGGCTCGCATAACTGAGGTGGCTTATCCAAGGCAACACAACTAAAAGTAGAACTAAATATTTCAATATTTAATTAGAACGTATATTTCTTTGAGTTCAGAGTCTTTACTTTCAGCTGCAGAACTAATTTGACTTGACCCGAGTTGGATTGGACCAATGAGACTACACATTCTTTGTCAAAGGGGTGCTTTATCAGACCCTTGAAGACTGTTATTTATCTGGAAAGTCTTCTTGGAATACTTAAATATAGATGGTGTGCTGGTTGTAATCGACACACTGGAAAATCTCAACTTTTGAACTTCCTCTTAAAGCTCAACTTGTAATAAATCAGCTGTGGGTCCCAAACGCATGATGGATGCTTCGTGACACAAACCAGACAACCAGCGGCCCGCAGCTTTGAAGCTGGAGGAGAATGCTTCCGTGGGTTTTTCTTATCAGTGCCAAAGCAAACATCTTCTAAGCCGACCTCCACCTTGCGTCACCCATTTTGAGTGTCTAATGGAGTGGGCAGGTTGAAAATAATTTTACAAATCCGCTGATTTGCCTACTTGATGGGCAACCCTTGAAATGGCTTGAGAACTTTGGCCACCGAGGAAAGCGGCAGAAGCGGGGTGACATGTTGGGGACCAACAACAGAAACGGTGGGCGAGGAGCCGAGGGGCCTCCCGAGAGTGGCGCTGATGCTGTCACTCGGGGTCATTTGCGTCCTCGCTTGTGTGTCGGCTTAGGAGATTTCCATGGCAGCAGGAAACCGTGCCTTTGGCGCGTGTTCCCCGACTGCAGGCTGCCCAAGTGGTTTAGAAACGGAAATGAAAGGGACGGCGAGAGCATTTGCCCTGTGAACATCTCTTGAGGACTCATGATGGGATTAGGGAGCTTTAACTGACGAGCGGTTATCCCTAATTATAATCGGAGGTACCTCAGTCCAAATAGAGGTGATAAGGCAGAGTTTCCGCTGCCACCCCGCCCCCTCCGCACCCCACGGGCTTTTTAACGCGAATCGCTTCTCAGCGTGCGTTGACAAAGCTTGGATTGAATAATTATGAAAAAGAGATGGAGCCCAGTGTTAAGTAAAACATTTTTTTTTGTTTTTGCAGGAAGAAATGGTTTTATTTATTTTTTAACAGAAAGGAGTAGTTTTTTTTCCCTTCAGTTTTAAATATTTGGTTCTCTCCTGCATACCTCTTACTGTCTTCATGGTACTCCATGTATTCCAAAGGCTAGACAAGAAATTTCTACCAGACAGCAGGTATTTGGGATGGGTTTACTTATTCTTAAATCCTGGCATAGGTTTTCCTGAAGGAAGAGGTCAGGCTTGGAGCGGATCATGTTGCCGTGTTTGCTTTCACTGGTTAGGAAGCTCAGAGCCAAGGGGCCCGACCCAAGTAGTTACGTGGCTCCTGAGGCTGCTATCTTCACACATTAACTGCTGTCCCTTTTCTGCTGGCAGATTGTCTATGGTTTGTCCCTGTCATTTACTTGCTGTGTGACATTGGGGAGAAAAAACAAAAACAAAAAACAACTATCTCTTTTGACCCTAAGTTCCACATTGTTCATATCAGGATGTAATAGCGCCTTTTACAGATGCTGCCCGGCATACAGTAAGTGCTCAATAAAATGCAGGTTTATTCAATTACTTTTACGTCTTTAATGATTTTACTGCATTCGCACAGTACAGAACTTTAAAAATGCTGTGGCATGAGATGTAGGATAAAGTTAAAAATGCATGCAAAAAATTCTGCTTATGTGTTAGAAATGATAGACGTCAGGTCTTAGAAAAATGGATTAGTCTTTTTTCTGGAAATTTAACAGACTAAATAGAAGGGAGGCTCTTTAGTTTCTGCATTAAACAAATGCTGAAAAGAAATCAGTTGTCAATTCAAATGTGAAGCTAAGAAATTTTTTTTTGTTGTTGTTTATGAAAAAAAGGATAAAATAGCATTTCAAAACATTTGATGTGGATATTAAAAGAGGAAAGCAAAAAGCAGTCATAATAACTACTATTGCATTCAGTGCTTATTCTGAGCTTTGCACTTTACGATTCTGCCTGGCGGTAGGTATTGCTGCCCCTATTTATTGATGAGAAAACAGAGGCGCAGATTGGTTAAGTAATTTAATGGAAGTCAGAAAGTCAGCAATTTGGGGAGTCAGCCCATGGGCTTGGGCCTTTCTGACTTCAAAGTCAATTTTTATTGTGGTCAGTGGAGCTAACTGGGATCGTCTAAAGTCGCATGGCTCAGTAAAGTTATATAATGAAAAGTGATAAGGATTGAAAACCTGTCTAGCCACTGTCACCTTTTCAAAAGACAAATTAAAAGAGTGTCAAAGATCAGGACAACATCCTGACAACGGAAAGAGGAGATGTCCCCAGTGGCTTCACTGTTAATTATAATTTCCTGTCAAGCGAAATTATATATTTAATACTCAACAATGCTCAAGTATGGTTGCTTTTGGTGCTTGGTCATAGCAGAGAGAAAACAAGCAATTTCTCTATAGCCATTTTTATTGGGCCAGATTCATATACTCCAAGAAAGCACTTAAATTGTTTGAAAGAGGTCTACATGCTGGCAAACACCACCATAAACAATGCGGACAGCTTCAAGTCCAACCGCCAGCGACATGATTCACAATGGAACCCATCTTCTCTAAGTGGAGCGCGGAGCCGAGTGTTATTTATTGCAACTCACAACCAAGGAGATTCACAGTATGGACACAGCCGGGCGATTTTGCTGCTGCCTGAAGAGTGAGTTGTAGCATTTAGGAAGAATGGTGTGGTCTGCATGTAGGGAAAAGAAACAGGGTCGTGCTTTGCCCACTGTGACCAGGTGTCCAAATCCACGGTGGCGCTGTACACGATCGCGTCTATGTTGGCAAAGGGGGGCTGATGTGTTGGAGCACATATTTAGATAATTTAGTCAAAGACCCCTGCTTTCCAAGAAGCATCTGCTTTTGTTATAATGATCATATCCATTTGGGGGATGTCCTCTCTTGGCCTGAGGCTTGATTGTTTTATTTAATTCTTACAACAGTCCCCCAAAGTAGCTCTTATGAACTCTGTCTTGTTAGAGGCCAGCAAATGTTGGGACAGAGGTTCAAGTAACGGACCAAGATCACATGCTGGGAAGTGGCAGAGCCAGGAACTGAACTCAGGTTCTTCTGTCACCAAAGCACCATGGTACTTCCTAGTAATAACCGTCTCCCTTCACGACTGTGATTGTCACTCGTCATTACCAATCTCCCCCAAAGAGTGGCAGAATATGAGTCATTACTTCCTCTTCATGAAGGCAGAACCACAGTTTTGGCAGGTTATACGGTCCCCTCAACCCACACAGCTGGGATGAAATCAAGATTTGTTGGGACCCAAAATCTAGTTTTCATCTGAGTCTACTAGTGTTTCCCAAAGCTTATTACCAAGAACCCAAAATGCTCTAAGAAAAAGACATTTTAAAAAATTCATTTATCTATGTTTTGAACCAAATCTCTTCAGGTCTTTAAAAACCCACCGCACTTGTCTTGCCATCCCTAGCCTCCTCCCCCGACTCTCCCTGGAAAATTCCCACTCCGCTCTTACCCAGGGGCTGACACAGCACACTCAGACAGGCCTTTCCTTATCCCGGAAGCCAGACTGGGTCCCTGCTTCCCTTTCTTACCCACCGCTTGCTGTGAATAGTACGCTGATTTCTTTGAACTCAGCCCATTTTCTTGCCATTGTAGAATCATAGAACCGGAAGTAGGTGGCTTTGAGGAGACTTCCTCCTCCCGTCATTTTGTAGATGATGACAGAAGGCCTTGGAGGATGAGGATGATGAGAATAAGAAGTTATTCACAACTCCACTCCATTTTTGACCCAAGTTATAGCTCGCATCACAGAGGAGGAAACCAAGGCTCAGGCATAGTAGGCAAACTGGGCAAATAGCAGCTAAGAGGTGGTCGGTGGAGCATTGAGACTCACAGGTCTCTGCTATCTCCTGCCTGGTTCTGCTCCACGTGGCGCCACCTGTGGCCACCTGGTCAACCCCGCTTTGTGCAGAGCCCTCCCAAAGGTTCTGCCTTTGTTTGTCCAGGATGCAACCTGGCCGCTGGACTTTTAATCACTCCTAAGGACAGTGTAACCTGCTGCCAATGTTGAGAACTATGGCTCTTATTTTGGATTGATTGATCGTTGGCTTCTGCCATTTAATCATTAGTCCCTTCCTTCACAGACGCAGAGGAACACATCACTTGCCCATTCTACAACGTTCCTTGGGTCTCTCTTTCTCTCTGTTTCTGTCTCTGTCTGTCTCTCTCTCACTCTCTCTGTCCTCGCCCCAAGCCTGCCTTTCTGTGTAAACCAAATTCCATCACAGTGCACACAAGTAAAACACCAAATCAAGCAGTGCTTAGACATGCAGCAAACCTTATTCACAGGCCCCAGTCGAAGCGGCCCCTGGGATCTGTTCACTTGTTCGGGCTTTAGTAATAACAACAATGGTCAGTATTAGTTCTGGAGGACTCGCCTGTTACCTGGCTGTGGGTTGTACTTTCCCTGGCCAGAGCGGCCCCCATAGTGACCCCTTGGTCGGAATGGTGAGCAGGGCCGTGTCTGGGAGTGCGAAGTCTTGCGGACTCCACGTTTCTAAGAGGTAGCACCTGGATTTGAACCCTGTTCTGCTTGTGGCTCTTGCACCCCTAGGCCATACTGCCTCTGACAGGTGCCCTCAGGCCTACGCTCTGGGTTTGATCTGTACGCCAAAGAAGCACCAAGTCCCCCTTTCTTTCTTGAAGTAATTCAAGGCTTTCTTCCACCCCCAAATCAGCTGTCGAGCAGCGATGATATGTATTTTAAACACCTCACAGAAGATTATCTAGCAATCTTTCAGTCTTTCCAAGTATAGCTATAAATGAAGCACATGAAAGAAGCCCGTGGAAAGCTCGCGTGGAGGGTTCCCAGAACCACAAGCTGCTCTTCCTGGGGTGGGGGCAGGACAGGGCTGTGGGCCTAAGAAGCATCCATGATGGTAAAATAATGACAGAAAGAGCTTTGTTGACAAGGTAGAAGCCGGTGTTATGGGCTGAGTTGTGTCGCCCCTACTTGGAGACAGCCTTTAAAGATGCAGTTAGATTAAAATGAGGCTGAGGCAAGTCCTTCTCCTACCTGACTGGTGCCTTACTATGAAGAGAAAATCCAGACACCTGGGGAGACACCAGGTGTGCACACAGCCAGGGAAAACCAGGGGATGAGGCGGCTGAGGGCGGCCGTCTGGGGCTGAGGGGGAGGCCTCAGGGGAGTGGCCTCTGCTGGCCCGGTGATCCTGGACTCCGGCCTCCAGCACTGTGAGAAAATCTGCGTCTCTGGTGTCACTGCCCCATCTGTGGGTCTGTTACGGCAGCCGGCGCTGACTAACAGGAAGGGAAGAGGCGACTGCGGCCCACGCTGGACCTGAGCCCACGGCCTATCCCTCCACATTCTGGAAAGTGTGTTCCAGGCGAGTCTCCCTCTCAGCATGCCTGCCTGACTCGTGAGGGAAGAGAGGCGGATACACCTGAAAACAAGGACACGGAGCCCTGGCACATTCACGAAGCGATTCGGTGGCAACTGTGGTGCCGTGGCTCTTTTTGAAATTTAATTTTGGAAAGGGTTTGGGGTGTTCGGGAAGGAGCTCCCCTGGGCAGTGCTTTGTAGCTTTTGACTCCTTTGTTCTCCATCTTCCCTCTGAAGGGAGTCCAGGTCCCCAGGAGCCTTGGAGTACCCGGAGGAGAGTTGTCTCAGATATTTGTTTTAGACCAGGAGAAGGACTGCGAAAGACTTTCTCAGAGGGCAGGCGTGGAAACTTCCAGAAGAAACAAGCCTGAAAAAACCTTTTAGGGGACTTCCTCTCCGCATTTCAAGTACAGCAACTATGTTTTCATCTCTTTTTCTACCTAGGGCTCCCTATAAGATTTATTGAAAACCAACTGCAGCTAAAATTTTTATTCTAAATATATATATTAATGGCAATAGTAATAACGATACCAGAGGCCCGATGAAACCCGGCAAGGTGGCAAAACTTGGGGTCTCCATTTTTTTGGCTCTTGCCTTGGCAAGAAACACAATTCTCTCAACAAAATTGGGAAGATTCTGCTGCAGTCCGGCTACTGGGAGCTGTTCGGATACGGCAGGGAAGAAGACCGAGAGGGCCCACGCCGACATTCTAGGATGGAAGGCTTCCGCAGACAGGTTAGCAGGGCCGGGTGATGGAGGGCACAGCAAGTGGTAAGAGGAGAGCAAGTCCGCTGCGGGGAAATAAGAGGCTGTGAGTCCCAGGAGCAGTGGAGCTGCTTTGAGCAGGGGTCCCGGGAAGGCTTCTGGGAGGAGGTGACATCCAAGTGGGGACCTGAGGGACGCACATCCAGGCAGAGCACCCACAGGTACCAGTCCCCGAAGGTGGGAACGATGGACACGCTGCCCAGACCCACAAAACCCAAAGCCAGAGCTGCATCGCCGTCCTTTCTGTGGGTGAGCGAACTACAGCCCTTGGGTCAAACCTGAGTTCTTAATAAATTTTTACACAGTTTAGGGGCTCAGAATGGGTTTTCATGTTTTTAACTGGCTGAAAACAAAAGGAAGACCACGTCTCAGGCCATGTGAGGATTATACGACTTTCTAATTCAGGGCCAGCTGACGCACTGCCGTGGGCACGTGGCGATGGGTGTTTGTCTGTGTGCTGTCGGCCGAGCTGAGCAGTCCGGACGGGGACCCTGTGGTCTGCGGAGGTGGGAAGGCGACTCTCGGGCCTTCTGCAGGGGTTTCTGTCCCCTGCTTTCCTTGGAAGCGGTCCTTTTGGAGCACCTGTGGGTGCCCCTGCAGGGACTTCTCCTGGGTCACTGTAGGTCCCATCTCCTCCAAACGTCTCCAGGCAGAGACCTCCTTGGACTGCGCCCTGGCAGGGACACGTCAGAGATGCACGCCTGTTTGCCCACTGACTGCTGATTCTGACTCCTCAGTTGAAAAAATATTAAGCCAGGTATGATGGCACACACCTGTAATCCCAGCACTCAGGAGGCTGAGGCAGGAGAATCACTGTGAGTTCAAAGTCAGCCTGCGCTACAAAGTGAGTTCAAGGTCAGCCAGAACTGCATAGTGACATCCTGTCTCAAAAAGACAAAATAATAAAAAAAATGTATACATCGAGAGATTTCCCGATACCCAGCATGGGGCGGGGCACAGAACAGGCATCCAGACTGAAGAGGGCTTTGACCTCTGTCTTCCTGTGGCTGTGGTCAAGCGAGCTCTCCGCAGCCAGGACTTCCTCCTGTCTACGCCTGGGGCCCTGCGCGGGTTCCATGTGTGCTTCAGAGTCCAGAAGCTCAACTCCTCCCCGAGCTCCCCGCGGCACCTTCTTAGTTAGGACTAGGGCCTCGCAGACGGCAGTGAGAAATAAGACGGGCGCAGCAGGCTCCAGGGCGAGGACGGAGGGCAGGCTGAGTGTGCCCGGGGCCGCTCCCGTGTCACAGGGAAACGCTCTCCCTCTCGGGGCGCCGCGCCTGGCATCACCCACGGCCCGAGGACGGGGGCAAAAACCACCCCCGAGACCGCGCTCACCGCCGCCTGCGAGTGGAGACACCAGACCCGACGAGCGGACCTATCGAGATGTCCGTCACCAGAATTTTAACTAAAATGCCACAGGTGCTGTATGTCACGCTATAGTTATTGTGAATATCCCGCGACATTAGGTACGTGCGTTGTGGCTTTGGAAATCGCAGCAGTGATGAGCTGGCCGTGCTCACACAAGACTGTTTCACAAATGGGTTTTTAAAAAAATATTTGATAACTGTGCTTCAACGGGTTTTTAAAATTTATTTTATTTATTTACTTTCTGTGCTTTAAAAAAAAAAACCCAGTAGTTTATTTTATACCTTCAAAGCATTAATTTTGAAGAAGGCTCCAGGGACTTCATCAGATGAGCAAAGAAGGCCACAGCCTAAAATGGGTAAGAACTTTCATGGTGTAAGAAAGCCCGTAAATCGACAGTTCTTTCTTTCTCTCTTTTTCTTTCCTCCTTTCCCTCCCCACCCCCCCGCCCCACCTTCTAGTGACTTTTTGAGACAGGGTCTTGCTATGTAGTTCAGGCTGACCTTGAACTCACTTTGTAACCCAGCCTGGTCTCAAACTCTTGGTGATCGTCTTGCCTCAGCCTCCCGAGTGCTGGGATTCCAGATGTGAGCCACCACACCTGGCCGCAGTTCTGAATCGCACTCACCCCAGGCAGGTTGGTAAACCCTGAGAGTCTGAGTTGCAGTTGTCATTCAAGTCGTTCAGTGTTATGTCAGAGCAGGGAGATGGCCGTATAAGCAAAGTTTTGCATTTTCTCCTATGCATGTTTAAGAGACAGTCTTTCTGGAAAGAGGAGCTATGGCTCTTATTAGAGTCTCAAAAAAGTTCCTGATGCAAATGATAGCTCAAAACCTCCATTCTAGGAGGAGAGATCCTAGGATAGGGGCTCCTTCTGATGTAGACTGTAATTCTCTGGAATTTCCCCACATGTCCAGCATGGTCACTGTGCAGAAAATTTCATTTCTCTGGGCACCCTGACCTCATCTGGTCTATTTTCATTGAAATTCAAAGCCTAAAGTCTTTGCATAAGCAAGAAACTTCCTACAAGGGACTAAATAAGTGGCCACAAAACTGTTTGTATGAAGGAGTCCCTCAATATAAGCTTTTACGTGAGGGGGACAGCCGGTGGGTCCCTAAGTTAATCTTCATTATCACATGAGTGGCTTTTCCCCTCCTGATTTTAAATTAAGATACTTTGGACGTTTTGCTTTCTTTCTTTCACTCCACACACACGTTCACACAATAAAGCTTTGTAATTAGGCCTCCTCTATTATTAGAGCACAGGGGAAAAAAAAATTCACAACTGGTCTGAAAGACCCCAAGCTAGGAAAGAGAAAGGTAATCATTTAATTTGTTGTTGTTTCCATAAATCAGGGCCCAGTCATCAATTTCGCCACATATTTGAAAGCACATGTTATTGACAATGTGTTCGTAGAGAAAAATGGAGTTTGCTGGCAAAGTTGTTCCATTTTCTAAAGATTAAATTGTTCATTGTGCAGGCCGCCATCTGCCCTCCCTGGAAGAGATTTAGTTGTTGGCAGAGGCATTCAAAGTCTAGGAGACAAAGTTAAATTTCTTTCTCTTTATTGCCTCATCTAACCAAAGGCAAATTCATTCATTCACCCATTCATTCAGTATTTATCAAGCATCTCTTCTGCATGAGTCACATGCATAGAAGAAGAGCACTTCCAAGGAGTGGTCTCTGTGGAGCGACCCAAGGAGCCTCAGGGATGATTTATGATCCTGAGGCTCTTGGACCTGCAGTGGACCCCCAGAGGCCTGGCGTTTCTACCCCCCAGCTCAACCTGCGTGCTCCCGGGGAATCCAACGATCATGGTGAGTAAGATATGTTTCAAGAACTTGGCAGTCAATGGAGGATTCTAAGGGAGTATCTTATAGTTACTTTTCTACCCAACGCCCAAAGTTAAAGGAGGAAAGGTTTACTTAGCTCAGTTTGTAGAGGTTTGATTTCATACTCGGTTGGCTCCAAGGCAGGGTGGCGTGGCAGAGGAGAGGATTCACAGAGGGTGGAAGACAGCAAAAGCAGCAAAGAAGGGAGCAGGGAGAAGCCTGTTTCTGTCCCTTACGCTGTATGCAGGCTGCCCACCGTAGGCAGGTGGAGCACCCACACCCTTTATCCCAGCACTGGACCAGGAATCAGTCACAAACTCTGGATTTGGCCACCTTTGGAAAACCCACCCCCTGTGACTGCGTGAGGCTTTGGGGGGACATTGAGACAAACAGTAACAGGGAGAAACATCTCACACATAAAACTGAGCCTTGAGAGATACACAAAGAAGAGGCAGAACTCATTTCTGGATAGAACTTCTTGGAAGAACCTGGAAGAAGCATGACATGCACCTACACCTGCGGGGCGCTCTTTTATAACACACTGTCCTGTGGTGCAGGTAGACACACATCCTGTTTTGTTTGTTTGTTTCTTTTTTTTTTTTTTGGTACAGAGGATTGAACTCACGATCTTGTGCTTGCCAGGCAGTTACACCGCTGAGCTAAATCCCCGGCCCCCATGCATCCTGTTTTGATGTCCCCATTTTGCAGGTGAGGTCACCGAGGCTCACAGAGACGGGCAGGTTGGCTCTAGTTCTTGTAGCTAATAAGGCACGAGCTGGGGCTCACACTGTCTTTCACGTCACTGATGTAAACTGAACCCCAGGCTATGTAAAGTAAGGCTGCTAGGCCTTCAGTTCCAGCCCAACCCACTCAACCCGCCCCGCTGCGTGAGCTGCATCTGAGGCTGCTGCTGTCCACGCCGCCATCATCTGCTGCTGCTAACTTCTTCTGCTCTTTATTCCACTGAGAGTACTCTCGTCTTGGCCTTGACCTTGGCTAGTCCTCTTGATTATAACTTGGATCACTTTTTGTAGGCTATACCTCTTGAGCAACCCCAAGTCTACCCATTCCCAAGATTTGACATTCTTCCCAGGGTCTTTTCAGCTAGGTTCTTCCAGACCCTAACCATACATTCATTCATTCATTCATCCATCCACCCACACCACCCATTCATACAATCATCCTCCCATCCACCCACTCATACAAGCATCCATCCGTCCATCCATCCATCCACCCACACCCACCCATTCATCCATCCACCCACCCACCCATTCATATAAACATCCATCCATCCATCCATTCATCCATCCATCCACCCACCCACCCACCCACTCATATAAACATCCATTCATCCATCCATCCACCCACCAACCCACCCACTCATATAAACATCCATTCATGTATCCGTCCATCCATCTATCCATCCATCCACACCCACCCATTCATCCATCCACCCACCCACACACCCACTCATATAAACATCCATTCATCCATCCATCCATCCACCCACCCACTCATATAAACATCCATTCACTCATCTGTCCATCCATCCATCCATCCATCCACACCCACCCATTCATCCATCCTTCCACACACCCACCCACTCATATAAACATCCATTCATCTATCCGTCCATCCATCCATCCACACCCACCCATTCATCCATCCATCCACACACCCACCCACTCATAAACATCCATCCATCCATCCATCCATCCACACCTACCCATTCATCCATCCATCCACACACCCACCCACTCATAAACATCCATCCATCCACCCATCCACACCCACCCATTCATCCATCCATCCATCCACCCACCCACTCATAAACATCCATCCATCCATCCATCCACACCCACCCATTTATCCATCCATCCACCCACCCACCCACACATATAAACATTCATTCATCCACCCATCCATCCACCCACCCATCCATCCACCCACCCATCCATTTCTCCCTCCCACAAATACACACTGACTCTGCTGTGTACCCACTGTGCCAAGTGTTCAAGACTGAAATGTTCCAGAGACTTGGGGCAAATGCGCAAAAAAGAAAAAACAGTACAATGGAGGCAAACAGCGTGGAGAGAAGCATGTGGTCTCGCAAGGGAGAAGAACAGGGGGTTCCAGTCTCGTCTGCAGGTGTGCTGGGTGTGTCCTGGGAGAGGAGGGAGAATCCCATGATGGGCTCCTGCAGGGACAGTCTGTGACAACAAGCCCTGAAGAACTGGATCAAACTCAGCCATCCAGATAAAAATCAAAGGAAAAAGAATTCTTAGAAGCCTCAAAATATGAGACTCTGAGGCAGAAAGGGGTTTGACTTGTTTAAGGAACTAAAAGAAAGTCCAAGTGAGGCAGGTGCACAGAAGTGAAGTATTCTGCCTTTAAATCATTGAGGTTTTAGCACAGGCATTGTGTGTGTGTGTGTGTGTGTGGGTGTGTGGGTGGGTGTGTGATGTGTGTGTGTGATGAGTGACTGACCTCAGGACTTTCACACTGAGCTAGGTCCCCACACCCTTTTAATTTTTTGTTTCAAGATGGAGTCTTACTAAGTCGTTAAGTTGCTCAGGCTGGGCTCAAACTTGCAACCCTCCTGCATCAGCCTCCCAGGTCCTGGGATTAAGGCTGGCACCATCACCTGCCCAGCTTGCCAAGACACTTTCAACTAAATAATTACTGCCGTAGTCCAGCAAATTGCACATTCAATAGATATGACTTTCCAAACAAGTTTGGAGCATATGTTAATGAAAATATGAATGTTCTATTCCCGGTTGCATAGCTGAGTATTTTAATTGGTCAAATTTAGATATAGATGGTTATGAACCGGAAAATGAGAAAATTTCCATCCTAAAGAAGCAACCTCCCTGGAGACTCTCATACTATGTGAATGCTCTGTAAAAACCTGAGGCTGTTCTTTACCTAGAACAGCGTTGTAAAATTTTCACGAACAACATAAACAATATGGAATGTTGGTTTGGAGTCTCAGTCAACTTTTTCCGGAAAGATTTGCCAATCTGCCACTTTAGGCTGGGAAAATAAGCTTCACAGAGAGTGGCGTCAAGGGAGGAAAAGAGAAAGACATTGTTGGACCGGGATAAACTCTTAATGCCACGACTTGGCACTTTTTGTTGGCCTTTTGCTCGCAGTTTGCATGAGTCCATGAAAGAAAAATGTGGTCTGCAGAATCTCCTTTCCAGTAAAATTAGTAATAATCCCTCATTAAATCATCAAGAGTAATAGGATAAAGGCAGCTGGCCTTATACTTGCTGGTTTTGCCTAAGTTCCAAAAAAGTCAGGGATTATATACCGGGAGCAAAAAGCAATCCTGTGATTTCTGAAGCACTCCATTACCAAGGCAACCAAAATGCCTTACTTGTATTTTCTCTTCTACTTTTAACTCTTGCAATGTAGCAAGAAAAAACTCTCCGAGGAGGGAGGGATGTATTTTAAGGAGAGGGATACAGGGCCACCCCAAGTGAGAACAGGCCAAAAGCAAAAGCAAGATGATTCCCAGAGCAAATATGTCCAGTACTGCTATGTCCCAGTTCATTTCAACAAATATTAAACAATCAAGGCATAGGGAACCACTGCCTTCTTGAGATTCAGAATTTGGTGAGAAGGCTAAGATTTGTCCATCCACTGATATGTTTGTTCAGTCAGCTAACCTTTGAGCACCTCCTCCCATCAGGCCCTGGGCTTAGCAAGAGGGTTTCTCCTAGCTCTTCGTAGGGCAGCCTGCCTGGGAACACACAGTTCCCTGTCTCTGCCCTGGGGGAGCCAACTTATCATCTGACAACTACGAAAGTGGAACGTAGTGCAACAGAAAGTCCACCGGCGTTGCCAAAGGGAGGTCAAGGCTGCTCTGGAAACTTTCAGGGGATGGTGATTGATGTGTCCATAAATAACAGCGCCAAGACATCCTTAATGGGTTGGGAGGGGCACAGGACAGGTCCTACAAGGAAGTAATCAATCTCATTAAAGAACCAGGATGCATGTAATTAAACAGATGGAAGCTGGGCTGACCTTGAAGAGGGGGCAGGGTTTTAGAGCTTCGCGCTCAGGACGCAGCCTGGGACAGTGGCCCTGGCTCACGAGAGGTGATACGCACTAGGTAAGGGATTCCACATCTGCTGTCTTTACTCCCTGCGATAGGAGCTCAGTGAGGACAGCGACATTTCTCACCCTGGGCAATGGCAGCCAACAGTGTCTTTAACTGTGCCTGCTGCATAGCAGGGACTCACAAATATTTACTGAATACACAAATGATAATTATAGCTAATTATTGAACTGTTGCTTGCTTATTGCATGATATGCACTCTACTGGGTACATTTGTTTGTTTGTTTATTTGTTTACTGGTGCCGGGGATTGAAGCCAGGCCCTTGCACATGAACCCTTTCCCATCTGGCCCTTTTCATTTTGAGACAGAGCCTCACTAAGTTGCCCAGGCTGGTCTTGAACTTGTGAGCCTCCTGCGTAGGTGGAATTGCAGGCATGTGCCACTACATTCTATTTGTTTATTTTATCTTTACAACCACCTGATGAATTGGGTCCTTTGAAAAGGAGATAATTTATGCAACTTGACCAAAGGATCCTGGGTAGGAACTGCACCAAGATCTCTCCACTCTCCTATGCAGCTAACTGCTGCGTCCTTCTGCCTTGCAGGGTTTAAAAGTGATGGCTGATATCAAAGAGAAAGTCTTGGGTTTTCTGGGGAGGATCACAGGTAAATGTCCAGGGGCTGCTGATTTATTAGGAATTCTGACACAGGGGAATGGTGCGATTGAGGAAATCACTTACATTCCCAAGTTCCGGACTTCTCCGCAAGGAGGTGATGACTGTATACAGAGTTTGCTTTGAGACCTGAAAAGCATGTGTGCCAATTGCTCAAGATGTCCTTTGAGGTGTCGATTTTTAGTGATCACTGATCTTTCCTGGAAGGGTGGTGATTCTGACTCTCCTTTTCTAGATCACAGAGAAAAATGTGATCTAGGGAAAGATCAAGTTGTATGTACAAATTCCACAGCTGGTGTAAGAAGATACTGAATGGACTCTTGGCTAATACCACAAATTCAGGGACTATAGCGATACATAGCTCGTAGGTTAAAGGGCGTTGTCAGACACCACGGTAACCAAGTGATCAAAGTTAACATCAGTAATGAGTCACGTCAGTGTCATGAGATCGCTGAGAAGGGTACCTTACTGCTATGGGACTCTTGGCGAAAATGCATGCCTGGGTCCAGTCATTAGAGACGTCAAGACATCAGATGTATCCCACGTAGGAGGCATTCCACAAAATAACCAGCTAGCACTTGTCAGAGTGTCAAAGTCATAAAAGACAAGGAAAGACCGGGGGACAGTCAGGGAGGGAAGGAGATGGAGACACATTAACTAAATCCAATTTGAGATCCTAAATTAGATACAGGGACAGCAAAAAGAACTTGGCTAAAAAGTGAGAAAATTCAAATAAGACGGGTAGTTTGGTTAATAATAGTAAATGTTAATTTCCGGTGGGGGCGATTATACCATGATTAGGCAGCAGGTGAACAGTAAGGGGAACAAGGTGAAGGACAGGCATAACTTTCTGTACTACCTTTGCAAGTTTCTTTAAATCTAAAATTATTTTTAAAATAAAAAGTTTTTTTTTTTTTAAAGGAAAGGGAAAACTGTTGGACACGCTCCTACCGGATTAAGCGGCAGACAAACAGGCTGCCAGTGACCTTTCCCTCTCCTGCCACCAGTGTAGGTAGGGAGAGACTAGAGGAATTTGCAGAGAAAGTTGGTGGAGGAAGGCACCGGGGTGGGAGTGGGGGTGAGGATGGGGATGGGAACGTGGGGGAGGGGTGGTGGCCCTAGGAGAAAGGCTTGGGACGGATCCCAGCACGGGGCGGGTGCTGACGTCTGAGTTCCCCTTGGCCAGTGCTTACGTGGCAGGCCATGAGTTATGACCGCCTCCCGGGTTCTGCAGAGGGGGTGGGTTTGAAGACCCCCGCAGATCCCTAAATCCACAGATGACCGAGCGAGTACCCTACAGGAAGTGGTAGAGCGTTCGCATGTAGCACACACACATTCTCCCACAGGTTGCACACACTCTCTAGACGACTTAGAGCTCCTAGCACACCGTAAATGTTATGGAAACGGTTGTTCTACTGGTATACTGTTAATGGCGTTTCCCCCCAAATACGACCAACTCAGAAAACAAGCGCCGGTCGCTGCCGTGGTGACGGCCTGTGCCGTGCCGCGGGTCCCGCCTCACTGCTCTCTGGCTTGATGGCGGCTGTCCGGTGGTGCCAGGTAAGGCAGGGCAACTGGGGCCGGTGTGTTTTATCTCTAGTTTTTAAGGCTATTTTCTGGTTACGTTTTATTTTGGGGGAACCAGGGAAGGAAACAAAGACAGAAAAAAATCTGCACATACTTAGTACAGACACATTTTTTCCCCGTGTGTGTGTGTGTGTGTGTGTGTGTGTGTGTGTGTTTTGGAGACTGAACCCAGTACCTCTGCACCGAGCCACGCTCCCAGTCCTTTGTTTGCTTATTTATTTATTTTTGAGAAAAGGTCTTGCTAAGTCTCTAAATTGCCCAGGCTAGACTTGACCTTGTGATCCTCCTGCCTCGGCCTCCCAGAGTGCTGGGATGACCGGTGTGTGCCACCAAGCTTGGCTTTTTTCCAGATTTTTTTTTTTTTCCCCAGCACCAGGGATAGAACTCACAACCTCGCGCCAGCCAGACAGGCGTGTAAGCCACTGAGCTAAACTCCCAGCCCTGGTTTTTTGAGGCAGGGTCACACTATGTAGCTCAGGCCGGCCTTGCACTCCCGTTGTAGCCCAAGCTGGCCTCGAACTCACAACGCTCCTCCTACCTCAGCCTCCCGAGTGCTGGGATTAAAGGCGTGCGCCACTTTTCCAGACATTTTTGATCTGAGGCTGGTTGAACCCGGGGAGGCAGAACCTACGCAGGCAGAGGTGGCGCTCACAGCTATTGCAGTGGAACAACGTATTTTGGAGATGGAGCAAGCGCGAGGG
>RJWM01031311.1:0-22535 GCA_004363535.1 Dasyprocta punctata
AGGATATTTACAAAGAACCCTGGCTCCCTGCTGAGTCTCTTAGTTAAACTTCTGACCTTCTCAAACTGACACAATGAACAGGTAACTGCTTGTGCTATACACCCCAGGATGTAGAGCTGTTGAGATAGTTAATTAAGCTGCTAGACTTCTCAAGTTGACACAGTGTATAAAGGGTAACACCATGCAACACCTAAGCTCATGTATCTGATTTATTTCACTTCACCTTATGTCTCAAGGTGCATCCATTTCTTGCACAGCAAACTTTGTCTTTCTTTATGGCAGAGTAGTACTCTGTCATGTGTAAATACATCACTGCGTTTTAAAAATTAACTGTGGTTAGCATAAAGGCATGTACAGGCGCACTCAGAAAACTGGGTTTTCAAGTCTAGTACTCTATGTGAACAGAGAAAACTTCTCTAGTAACATACTATAGAAACGACCCTTGCCAGTGTAGCCTGTGGGTTTTCAATTCCTGGTGAGTTGTTTCCGGTTGTGGCCTTGGGTGAGTCTACGTATTCCAGGCCCCGGCATGGACAGTGAAAGCCCCCACGTGATGTCTCAGAAGGTTACCCGAGGATGAGCGGAGCCTAGTGTAGCACGCAGTGGCAGTTTGGTAAATATTTACACTACATCTATATTCAGAAACTACATTTGAAATCTGTTTTTTCAAATGAAAACTAAAGAACAGAAGAGCAATCTTTTTTGGTTGTCATTTTGCATATTCTCCATTCAGAGAGCACATCAAAAAGAAGTTTGCCAAATGTAGTGAATCCTCCCATTCAACAAGCCCCAAAGATACGATAGTAACCAATCTATAAAACAAACAAAGGCTAAATTACAGAGACGCTCACAAAAATAGATGACAAGCACTGTGAGAAAAGCAGAGTTGATAAACATTACAGAAATCCTCCTTTGAGCTGCCTCAATAGATCCATTCTAAAGCAGTGGCTTGGTCTTCACATGATCCGGGAGACGATTATATAATTTCAGAAGCGTCTATAAACTACTCATTTGCATCTGATTTCTCAATGTCTAATTTGTTCATCAGCCAAAGCTATGTGTATAAAACCCGATTTTTAATCCATTTGCAGAATTCATGTCACCAAGTTCATCTTCCATTTTATGAGAGAAGAATGCATTGCTGAGAATTATCATGAATCTTGCACTTTGCACACGGAGGAAATGGTTTACATGATTGGTTTAGTATGTGTGTCTCTATTAAAACTCACTTTCAACACTGAAGACCCAAGGTGGGTGCGTGAATGATAGCT
Source organism: Dasyprocta punctata (assembly GCA_004363535.1). Lineage (NCBI taxonomy): Eukaryota > Metazoa > Chordata > Mammalia > Rodentia > Dasyproctidae > Dasyprocta > Dasyprocta punctata. Next base: position 1,272 of record RJWM01031311.1, read on the forward strand.
GCACGTTAGTACCACAGTAACTGACATTGCCAAGTGCTGGGTTTGTGCGACAAGGTATGTGCGGAAGGTGGCTTGGGGCGGCTGTTTGAAGAACCAGGCAGCTTTGCCCATCACCCTCGTTTGGACACAGAGACAGTGGCCGTGGCTGGTTCCATGGCAACACCTCAGGGAAATGAATCCTGGGGGCCTGTGTTTCCACCCAGCAGCGGGGTTTCTTCCAGCGCTTCCTTGCTCCTCCTCATCACAGGGCTCTGTTCTCTGGTACCGGTCACCACAAGGCTTTGGGGCTGTTGCCAGTTGATCTCCACCCCTGCTGGTGCAGTGTCGGGTGGCTCCCCAGGCTCAGCTCTAGGAGCAGTGGGAGAGCAGGTGAGCCACTTCACCTGGGGGGCCCAGCTCCCTCACCAATCCCGGAGAGGCATGCTGGGGTCCCTTTCACAGTGTCCATTCTGTCCTTCTTTTCTTTTTTAGTGTTTTTGAGACAGGGTCTGACTATGTAGTTCAGGCTGGCCTTGAACTCACTATGTAAACCAGGCTGGCCTCAGACTCCCAGCAATCCTCCTGCCTCAGCCTCCCAAGTGCTGGAATTTCAGGCGTGTGCTACTGCACCCGACTGCTTTTACTTTTAGCCCTGAGAACTGAATCGAAGGCCTTTGCATTAAACTGCATGCCCAGACCCTTTTATTTTATTTTTTAATTTTTGAGACAGAGTCTTGTTAAATTGCCACGAACTTTCAGTTCTCCTGCCTCATCTTCCCAGAGTGCTGGGATTGCAGACGCCCGCCACCACATCCAGCTTTTACTAAGAATTCATCCTTCAACTTCTCTGGGCACAAATCCTAGGCCCTGTCACCCTGGCCTGTGTCTGACTGAACTTTGTAGACATGAGCTTCATTCTGATGTGACACTGTCGACTTATCTGGCACTGCCAATTCTAGATACATTCCAAAGAACTGAAAGCAGGACCTTGAAGGGACCTTCGGACATCCACGTTCATGGCAGGATTACTTCCAACTGGCAAAAGGTGGAGGCAGCCCATGATCCTCTGGCAATCAAATAAACAAAATGTGGTATCTCAGTTATCACAGAATATTAGTCAGCCTTCAAAAAGCTGATGCATGCTACAGCACACAGGAGCCAGGAGGACCTGAAGCTAAGCAAAGGGAGCCAACCACGGAGGACAAATACCACAAGACTCACTTACGCAAGGTGCCTTGGATACTGGGGTTCACAGAAACGGAGTCAGGTTTCGGGGGCTGGGGGCTGGGGACAGCAGGGAGCAAAGCAATGTTTAAGGTGCAGAGCATTTCAGCTCTGCGGAGTGGTGAAAGAATTCTGGGGTTGATGAGTGACAATAGGAATGCACTTAACGCTACTGAAGTATGCGCACTTCCCTCTCTGACTGCACCCAAATCTAACCGAAAGGCAGCGTCTCCTTCCAGTAGGGGTGCAGGCCACCGCTCACACACGTCTAGGGCCACATCCGCACCTTTGTCCCCAGAGAGATAAGATGTTCGCCTGTCACGGTCAAGGACCGTGGAAATCGTAAGAGCATTTTTAGCTTCTCTGTGATTGAACGTCATGGAAGATGGTAGACCAGCTGCTGCATCTTGTTAATTAATATGCTAATAAAGAAGCACATAGATTCCTGAATCATAAACTACTAAACATATTGGTAACATTTCAGTGTAACTGGTTCCCTTCCTAATCCTTTGGATTTTATGGAATGAATTTTAACACATTAAAGTAAATCATGTGCTTTAAATGAAAACAAGGAAAGCTCAGGGTGTTTGAATTTTCTACAGACAAGCTTCTTTTATTAGCTTGTCAATAAATACTTATCGGTGTGGCTGTAGACAAGGAGTGTCTTATGATGTTAAGTGAACTAAACAAAGCCCGTGTGTGTGCGCGCATGTGTGTGTGTTTCCATTTATTCCCAGTGTGGTGGTACGCAGAGCAATATTCCCTAAGATGTCCCTGACCTTATGCTCAGAACTTGTGGAAATTCTCCCAATAAGGCAAAAGGAACTTTGCAAATGCCATTACATTCAGTCTTGAGATGATGGGGAGATGACCACAAGGGTCGGGGTCCTGGCGTAGTCTCAGAGGGAGAGGCAGGAGGCTTGGGTGCAGGCGCTCTGATGTTTCCAAGCTGGAGAGAGGCCCATGAGCCAGGAAGTGCAGGTGCTGGAAAGGCGGGGGACAGGGGCCCCCTTAGAGCCTCGAGAATGGAAGGCGCCTGGTTACAGCTTGGGGGACCCATTTCAGATGTCTTCATCCAGATCTGACGGCAGGAAGAGGAAGCCGATGCGACTCGGGCGGGGGCTCTGGGACGGGGGAGTCTGCAGAGGCTCAGGGCAGGCAGGGCAGAGGCGCAGCCCAGCGGGACTGAGAAACAGGCCTTCCCTCGGGAATGAAGCTTTCACTCAAAAAACAAACAGACAAACAAAACTGCTAACTTTCGGTCCTGGTTGCTACCACCTGATCTCTTACCCTAGTCTGTCCCATGCTGTTCAACCCCGTACATTTCATTTATCCATTAATTGATTTCTCAACCCATTAAAGAATCATGACCAACAGAGTTCAGCTCTGAGGAGCACTCTTTAATTTAGGAAAAATATGATGATGCAAGGTGTTTTTTTCCCCCAAGTTCCTTTATTAAGAAGGGAGAAGTGGTTATGATAAAGTATCATAGTATGGAGCAGACTCCTTCCTGGTAATGGGAGAGGGTTGAGACTGTGGGAGGTATAACCGCTCTCAAGAAAGAGGGGCCACAGGGCAGAGGTGGAAGCCGGGTCCTGAAGCAAAGGTCAGACAGGAGCTGACCACGAGCAGATGACTGGGACAGAGAAACTTTCCCAACAAGTAACATCCAGCACTCCATTTGTGCTTGTTCCCATCCTTTATGAGCCAGCCCTAACTTCCCTGCATCCAACTTCCTGTCATCCCCCTAAAACTTTCCAAGAATTTTTAAGGGCACCTTAGGGACGTACGAGTACCTTTATTTTGGAAAGGTAAGCTTGGATTTCAATTAGAAATTGTTTGCATTTTCCATGAGAGTTTGAAAATGTTTTTTTTTTTTTTGGTACCAGGGATCGAACTCACAATCTTGCATTCGCTAGGCAGGTGCTGTGCCACTGAGCTACATCCCCACCTCGAGTTTGAAAATCTTGATAAAAGCTATACAGGTTTCACATTCTTTATCCAAGTGACCAGAAGTGCTTTCTGTTTCAGATTTCCGGGCGGGGAGATTTGGGAATGTTTGTACATACATAATGAGAAATGTTGAGGATGGGATCCAACTTTAAACATAAAATTCACTTACGTTTCATATACAACCCAGACCTGTAGCCTGAAGGTAACTTTATACAACGCTTTTAATAATTGTGGGCATGAAACTAAAGTTTCATGGTGTGGAATTTTCCATTTGCGGTCTCACATTGGTGCTCACAGGTTTTGGACTTAGGAGAATTTCAGGTATTGGACTTTGGGATTAGGGATGCTCCATTTATATATTCCATTAAATTAGCTTTAATAAATATGAAAGTCTTTTTAAAAGCCACTTTAAGCTAAGTAATACTACTGCTCCTCTCACTTGCAAATCAGGAAGACAATCTTTGGAACCCTAAACACAAACACTGACTTAAAAATGCAAAAAAATAAAGACATAGAGCCTTTAAGAACCAATTGTGTCACCTTCGGCTTCAATTCAGCTAGGTTTTAGTGAGCACCTACTATGTCCCAGACATGAAGAGAGGGGAGCTCTGCAGCTGGAGGGAAGGCTCTGCATTCGAAAATGCACTGTGGTCCTTGTGTGCGTGGCAATTACAGTTTAATGGGGACGCCACTAGTTTGGCAAACACTTATCAGGCACCTACTATGCTATAGGGGCTGGGGATTGAATGGAGAATGAAATAGACAAGATCCTGGCCAATGGAACTTATGCTCTAGTGGGCAGCAGGGACGCATCCAAAACAAGTAGAAAGTCATTTAGACATGGATAAGTGCTAAGAAAAAAATTAAGGACATGAACTAGTTTCCTATTACTGTCGTAGAAAATTCACGCAACTTCCAGTGGTTCAAACAACCTAAGTTTATCATGTTGTTCTGGAGGTCAGAAGCCCAACATAAGTCCATATGGTTGCTTCTTTCTGGAGCTTCCAGGAAAGAACAGATTCTTTCCCTTTCTGGTTTCAGAGGCTGCCTATATTCCTTGGCTCGTGGCCCCCTCCTCTGTCTTCAAAGCTGGTATGGCAGCATCTTGCAATCAGTTTCTCTCTCCTGCACCTTGCATTTGCCGTCACATCTCCTAGTCTGACTCTGACCCCTGCCATGACACTGGACCTACCCATGATCATCCCTCCATCCCAAGACCCTGAATGTAGTCGCAGCTGCAGGCTCCCTTGTGTGTTTCAGGCGACGCATTTGCACTGCTCAGGCACTGAGATGAGTGCGTCTTTAGGGACCACTGGTTTTTCTATCACAGCAAGAAGTGAGACGGGAAGTGTCAGTGACTTCAGATAAGGCGGCAGTGAAGGTCTTGCTGAGTTAGGTGGCTTAAGGGTAAGAAGAGGAAGCAGTGATGGGGCTGGGGAAGGCGCCACGAGGAGCTGCCTCGCAGTGGAAACCCAGTTACCGTCCCCGAGCCTCGAGGTGGTCAGTGAGGCCCCAAAGGACAAGGTGCGCTGGAAGCAGGGATGCTCGGCGAAGGCAGGTCCTGTCGTGGCTGAGCCGTGTGCCCCAAAACGTGCACAGTGACATCACCAGGGGACTGTATTTGGAGACAGCGTCTTCAGAGGGTAAAGCAAGGTCATCAGGAGGGACCCTAATCCAACATGACTGGTGTCCTTATAAGAAGAGAAATCAGGACACAGATACAGAGACAAGTATGCAAAGATACAGTGAGAAAACAGCCGTCTACACGTTGAGAGGAGAGGCCTCGGGAAAGTCCAGTCTCGCCAGCCTTGGTCTGGGACTTTCGGCCTGCAGAATGTCCAGGAAATAAGTCTCTGTTGTTCAAGTCACATAGACCGTGCCCTTTGTCATGGTAGCCACAGCGGACGGATGAGGGTGTCAGGGCGCCATGGGTGATCATCCTTTGCTGGTGTCTGCTGCTTCTGCACACCCGTGAGCCACCCTACCCAGGACGCTGAAGAGCAAGGAACTCTGGGAGTCAGGGATGGCGTCTCCTGCCCACTCATAAAGGCAGCGCCTCCCTCTCTCTCAGGAGAGAAGGGCAGGCACACCTGCTGTCCCTGCGAGAACTAAGGGCCCTACACTCAGGCTTTCTCTCCTCCACAGCCAGCCTCTCCGGTCGCCCTGTGGGACCTGGAACTCAGGAACTGGTACCCAAACTGCTGGTACAGTGGTGCACGGCTCCTGTTAGGAATGGTGAGCCCTTTGTTTTGGACCCAAGAGTCACACATCTCCTCTCAGCCTCTAGTAAACATGGCAGGCCAACTTGTTAGGTACCAGGAAGGGAGAAAGCTGAGGATCTACTCCACTTTTGATAGACACCTGAGCCTGCAGGACCTGGGAGGCCAGACTGGGGTGGGAATTGTTGTGGGGGGGTGCGCATTGTAAGCAAAGGCACAACATGTCCTGCTTTAGGATTTATGAGCTTTCACAGGATGCCTTCTTGAGATGGTAAGGGAATTGGTAAGAGACAGGGAGATAACTGCTGGACCAATTGTTTGGTATTAATCCAGGGTTGCATGATCATTCCCTGTGGTGGGTAGGGAGGAACCGTGGGATTCTGGATGTGCTGAAGGTGGAGGTGACACTTTGGGATAAAAAAGGAGCCAAAAGGGATAGCACCAAGTTATTCAGCCAGGGAAATGCAGGCCTCAATTGCCCAGGACTGGGACAGAGATTTTCAGGAGAAGCAGGCAAAGGGATAAGCAGGAGTTGAATCTGAGCTGGATTTGAGTCAGCCAAGAGAAGATGAGGCCAGCAGACGGGGACTTGTTATTCAGGGGAGAGGTCCGAGCTTGAGATTCACTGACCTGCGTATGATGCTTGAGGCTGTAAGAAGAGAGGATCACACAACTAGAAAGACGCTTAAGGATGTTTCCGGGCCTTTTGCATTTGAGGGTGGGGAAGTAAAAAGCAACCACCAAGGGACAGGAGCCAGCAGTGCAGGGAGGCCTGGTGAGACCTCTTCCCAGTCACCTGGAGAAGGGGTTTCAGGGTAGAGGAGCAATCACTCGCTGGGAGTAACATGAGGACACAGCGTCTCTGTTATTACTGTTCCTTCTGAGTGCACAGTTAAGAGGTGTATCACAGATGGACCCGCCCAAAGTGTTAGAGTCAAGGACAGCCTAGAGAAAGGCCTGGAATGCTAAAAACGGTCAGTGCGTTTGTCCGGGAAATCTTAGAACCCAAGAGGCTGCACACCAAGGTGCTAAGGACATCACAGCCTGCATAGGAGCCAGGAAAGGCTCCAGAGGCTGCTAGCAGAGCTGGCCCGGCCTGATTTGGTTTCAGAAGGGCCGCCCACGCGGGGCCCAGGGCTGCATCAAATCTCCAACAACCGCGTTTGCTTCAATCCCGCATGTCGAGCCCTTGGCGCACCAGGCCCTCCCTGCTGCAGAGCGGTCCAAGCCCTACGTGGCCTTGGGCTTAGTTTACATGGGATTGGGCTGGGGTCAGCGGACAGGGGCTGGGGAGTCTCGCGAAGCACGACACAGACAGCTCAAGTTAAAAAAAAAAAAAAGAAATAAAAACAGCATAAAAGGATTCCGGGGCCGCCCCGTGAGATCTCGTCGCATCGCACACCCCTGAAAACTTCGGTCCACCGGTGGAGCCCGGGCTCCACCAGCGCGTGGGCGCTGAGGCTCCTTGGTCCTGGGAAGAGGACTCACTAAGGGGACGCACTCGAGCCGCGTTGAGAAAAGCGAGGCAGAAAGTCCGGAACCGGGGGAGGGAGGCCGCCAACCGACCCGCGCGTCGCGGAGGTGCCCCGGGCCGGGCGCTTGGAAACGAACAAAAGGGCGGGTGGGCGGCGGGTCCGCGCGGGGCAGCTCTGGGGCGCCGGGCAGCAGAGGCCAGCGGAGTCCGCGCCCCAGCCCGCGAACCTCCCGCGCGCCCCGCCGCCGGCGCGGAGCGCTCCAGCCCGGGTGCGGACTACAAGTCCCAGGAAGCCCAGAGGCGGCGCGGCGCGGCGCGGGGCGGGCCGGCGCAATTCCCCGGGATCCGGCGCGCTGGGAAGCTCCGCGGAGCACGCAGCGGCGACGGCCGAGGGCGGGCGGCGGGAGGGGCGCGGGCGGCGGGGGCGGGGCCGACGTGGGCCGGGGCGCTGCGTGCCGGGGAGGGGGCCGGCCGGGCGGCGGGCGGCGGGCGGCGCTCGGGCGGGCTCCGCGGCTGGCTTGCGCGGCGCCTGCGGCTCGGACCCGGCTCGGCGCGCGGCGCACGGCGGGCTCGGCACGCAGCGCGCGGACCTCGCAGCGGCCGCCCGGTGCTAATGGCTGCCCGGCGCGGCAGCGCCTAGCTCGGGAGCAGGAAGGCGTCGCGAGCCTCCTCCGGGGCCGGCCGCGCCCGCCGCGGCGCGCTCCATGGGGGCGCGCTCCCCCCGGACGGCCCGCTGACCCGGGACGCCGGGGTCCGTCGCTCGCCGGCCGGCCGCGCGTCCCGGCCATGAACTGAGCCAGGGGCCGGCCCCACGCCTGCTCCGCCCGCGCCTTTCTTCTCGAGCCTCCTCCGGCCGCCGCGAGCGAGCGGGCCGGGCTCCCCGGGGGCTGCGGGGCCCCGGGGCGCGAGGCGGCGGCGGCGGCGGCGGCGGCGGGGGGCGCGCGGCTCCGGGCGCGGCGCCTGCACCATGAACTACCAGCAGCAGCTGGCCAACTCGGCTGCCATCCGGGCCGAGATCCAGCGTTTCGAATCGGTCCACCCCAACATCTACTCCATCTACGAGCTGCTGGAGCGCGTGGAGGAGCCGGTACTGCAGAACCAGATCCGGGAGCACGTCATCGCCATCGAAGGTGAGGGCCAGGCCGCCCGGGGCTGGCGGAGAGCGCTGGGGAGCGGGCGACCAGGCGCGGCGGGGGTGTACGCGCGCGTGTGCGTGCGTGTGTACACACGCGCCGGCCCGAGGCACGCGGCTGCCCCGCCGGGGGAGGGAGCACTGCGGTGCTTCCTGCCCTGCCAGGCGGGGCGAGCCGCGAGCCTGCCGGAGAAGACGGGTCGTCGGCGTCAATTGGGTGATGGACAATAGAGCCTCTCGTGGGGAAAGTAGCCCGAGTGTCCTGGCCTGGCTGACGCCTGGGGGCAGTTGGTTGGGGGTGGCGCCACCTGACCCGTGACAGGTTACCGGGCCAGGGCCAGGCGTCTTGCTGGACGCCGAAGACGTGTTTTGAGAGGCGCTGCTACTGCGAGTGCTGCTCTGGTCAGCGTGCTAGGGCGCTGCGGTTGAGCCCCCAATGTCTTTGACCGGCTGGGCACAGCCTTCGCTGGACTCGGGCCGCGCAGAGGGCCATTGCAGGCCGCAGACAGCATGTTCAGGTGCACCGTCTCCTTCTCCGCGCACATGCTGTGTACCCAGAGTTCCAGCTTCAGTGAAAACAGCTCTAGTAGAAGAACAGGCGTCCCCAGCAGAAAGGTCCCACTTTGACACCCCTGGCACTCTGGGGCCACCCAAGTGGAGGATGCAGTAGAACGCTGTTGGGGCTGGGCTGAACACTCCTTCCCCTGCTTGCTGGCAGGGCCGCATCCCTGCGGGAGCGCTGAGGCAGTGCCGGCTGAGTTTCCTGGGCTTGGGTTCTCTGCTCTGGAGCTCTGGGATTGTTTTCCTTCCTTTGTTGATTTGGTCCTGTGAGGACTGACCTGGGGGAGCAGGTGGCACGCACGTGGATCATATAGATGCCTTGCTTTTGAGCAGCGACGGTAAAGGCCTGCAGAGTGGCTGGTCCAGGATAGAATCCTGCCCAGAGACTGGGAAGAGCTCTACCGAGGATCGCTGGGTCTGCTCAAGGCTGGTCTGAGAGCGTCTGAATGCGGGTGTGGGCATCGCTCAACTGGGGTGAGAGGGCCTGGCCCACAGGTGGGCTTTGTTTTGGCACTGTGCAGTCTCAACTCCCAACCCCACAGTGTCAGCTTGGCCAGTTCAGCGTGGAGGGTGGATGCTGTGTTGCTGATTCGCTGGGCATTTGGCAGCTTGGTGGACTTGCACCACGTCCTAGCCTGGCTGGCCGACTGGCCCACCAATCTGTATGTAGGTGAACTGCTCATTCCAGGGGAGGATCACAGCCCTGCTGCAGCCCGGGGAGGCCTGGCTCCCAGACACGCCCTTCCCACCCCAGTGCACCCAGCTGCCCCACTGGCAAGTTAGGAGGCTTCCAGTCTCCTCAAGCCTTCGGCCTGTGTGCCTCTGTGACTCACGGTGGGAGACCCCAGGACCTGCGTCTGTCATCTGGTAATCGCAGGCGTGTTGCCGCCGGCAGCCTGGTCAGTGCTGGCAGTAGTGGAAGGGGTCCTGCTTCCTCTTCCCAGCTCCTGGCTGCATCCACAGAAGTCTGATGAAACACTTTGAAAGCCGGTGCCAGGTATACAGTGCACCTGGCCTCGCTCACCTTGCCATGGCAGGGAGAGGGGAGAACTCTAGCTCAGAGTGACTCACTGTGCCTCGTTTTCGTTTCCCGTTCCTGCATTCGAACTCAGGGGTCTCAGCACGTCCAGCGAAGCTGTCTGCCTGCCTTTCCAGCAGGAGGATGTGGTTGCATTTCTTCGTTTTCTTCCTGCCTTTTAAATTCATGTGGTTCCAAGTTGATGGTTTTTTGACAGCTTGATGCCTACCTTTACAAAGTGAGATGTCAGGCTCCTTCTTGGCTGGACTCCTTGTCATTTTTAATAAGGTTTAGAATCAACGGATGGATCCTGCAGGGGGCTTTGATAATGCTGTTACAAACAGGGATGTCTGTAGCGTGTCATGGCTGTAGCTAATTTAGTGAGCCCTAAGAAGCATTCAGATATGACTCTGTTCTTGGCAGTATTGTCAACGATGACACTAACATAGCAGAGATCCTGGGGCATCATAATCTCATCGTGTGGTGGAGTCGGCCCTGGGGAGCAGGGTGGGCCAACTTCATTGTCTTTATAGAGCAGGGTGGAGGTTTGGTGGGGGGGTCAATGACTCCCTGATTATTTGATGGAAGTTGCTCAAAGCCTGGTCTGAACCAAGGGTAATTTGGAGTCTTGGTCTTGGCTTTCCAAAATAGTGCTCTTTCAGGACCTTCCTTTCTTTCTTATTCTACTGAAGTTCAGTTGCTGTCATGAAATGTTTTCCCTGCCCATGCCAATAGTAAGGTACTGATGGAGCCAACGTCCACTTCATTGATGCTGTAGAAGCGGAGAGAATTGCTCAGTTTGGCAGGACAGCGTTTTGGGTGAGAAGAGAGCCGTGTGGAAACTCACACAGCTGTCTGTTTACTGATGGAGTCTCGGAGCCTTGCGGAGGGGCCCAGAGGTCCTTCAGGCCTAGTGCCGCCCTCAGTGAGTTTTCACCCGAGCTCCCAAGTAACCGAACTGGACTCCGTGCGCAGTGACACACACGTAAATCTTTCTAAATTTCGGAATGCGACAGTTTCCAATCAGGAAGCCTTGTGCATGTCATAGCACATAATTTAAAAATCACTTGCCCCACGAAACAGAAAACTGTCTTCATTTTAGAGAGTGACAGTTAGACTTTTCCCCATCTATACACACATGCACGCGTGCACGCACATACACACACACTTGGGGTCCTATTTCACAGAGCTGTTCGATTTCCACGGTGTGAGCACTTTTCAGTGTTAGGAAGAACATTCCAAGACACAGTTTCTCTTACTGACAATAATAGATCAGCATTTGACTGCTCTGTAATTTCTTTAAAAGTTCCCATTTTCTGGCATCTTCAGAGGTGTCTGGTATTGGAAGGGGAGGCAGCCTCATCAAAGGGTACTTCGGCTCTTTTCCAAGGCAGTTAAAGTGGGTCAGGGTTGGAGAATTTCTTAATGATGGACTGAATTTAGTGTATTTCAGTTGAAAGCACTCCCCAAGATTCCCAAATAAAAATAGGTCAGTAATCTTGTGTGTAGGGATGGGATACATGTGATTTTTGCCCTCAGTCTTGAGAGTAGCCTGCCTGCCCCCCAAAAGAAGTGTTTTCTTTATTTTTTTGGTGGGGGGGCAAGGGTAAAAAAGCACATTACTTTAATGAGTATTTATGTGCTTTGGGGTTCACAGAAAATAGGCATTTTAGAATGGAGCAGGATAGACTCAGAAGCCCGGTAATCGGTTCTCCAGTCGCTGTTGTTCTTGTTGGCCAAAGCAGATGCCACAGGACCAAACGGAGGGCGGCTTTTCCAGAGCGGGGTCTGCCGCAGCCGAGGAGGTCTCCTGGGAGTATGGAAATGTGCGGAGGAGGTCGGGGAGGATGAGGGCTGGGTCAGCGAGGGCTGCGCTACTCACCCGGCTTGGTGCCGGCCTCTTCCTGAGAACAGCTCTCCTCTCCGTGGCACAGGGCCTGGTGTGCTCGAGCTCCTCAGGCAGGAGAAAGGTCCTGGGCTTGGAGGACCTGCTGCTGGTTGCTCTTACGTTTGGCTCATCAGATCTCAGGCGTCCTGCAGGCACGCCGTGAAGCGCTGCCCGTAGTGCAACCATGCACATGCCACCCCTGCCGCTGTGCTTGGAGGAGTCCGGGACCCGCCTGGCCTCCAGCTGGAGCAGCCTGTCCAGGTTTCCTCTCCGGTTTTCCATTAAAGAGTCCGTCTGGGGTGGATGGGGTTGAGGTAGGTGAGTCAGCCTGCCTTTCTTGTTAAATAGAGCTTGTTGTTCTTTTAAGGCTGGAGTCTTTATTAGCAATCACACGTTGTAATTCAGCTTGCCAGCAGCAGAACCATGATGTAAGCAATAGCCCAGCCTGCTCATTCACCCCAGGCAACACAGTTCCCAGATTCCCAGACGCCCCTGGGAAATTTGGGCATAGTTTGTAGCTGGGACCGCAGTTGACATTCCTGCCTCCATCCTCACCAGTGGCTGGTCCGTGGACACCCACGCTGTGCACTGTTTCAGGGCCTTCCACAAGCATGTTGCAGGGCTCTTCAGTAACTCTGACCCCTACCATTGAGGGGACCTGGGAAGATGGGGCGGAGGTCTGCTGAATCCCCTGGTACAGCTGCATTGCCGAGCTTGTGTCCAGCAGTGTCCTGAGTGTAGACCTGAACGGTGGGGTGATCCTGTAACCTAGACGTCAATTCTGCAGCCCAGGGGTGGGACCCGAGCCCCGGTGAGGCAAGCTGTGTGCCCCCGGCCCTCGGGTACCTCCCAGAATGGAAAGGGAGTCCCTGCTCTTCTTTCCCACCGGCCGGGCTCTGCCCCAAGGAACCAGGAAAGCTGTGTTCCCCGGAAAGTTGCTTCCTGCAGCCAGACTCCTGTTAGGCTTTGTTTCCATGTAGAAGTTTATTTCATCTGGTTGTTGCAGGTGTCCACATTGAGGGAAACAGATTTCTTCTTCGTGCTGTGGGTTTAGTGCCATCTTGTCTGGTCACCAGCTGCCATGTTGGTAGTATCTGAGGTTTAATCCAAGGTTGTAGGTTGCAGCCTCCTCTGTAAAAATAATGCTCCATTGCATAGTAGTTACTTCCAGGTGACAAGCTCATGCCTTTCCAGTGTCTGAGGTCTCACACAATCTGGCTGTCCTTTAATAATCTGGGTTTCATGCTTGCAGCCATGGGGCACGTGCGCCCCTTTTCTGAAACACCCCTCATCCTGAGCGGCCTGACCTGCGCGGCCATTGTCACCCTCGGCTGGCCTCAGCCCAGCAGAGCTGAGACATGGGCCGGGAGCTCTTGGAGGACACAAGGTAGGTCTTGTTCATTTTGAGACTCGGTGGTTCTGTGGGTCAGCATCTGGCCGGGACCTGTTTGTGGACCCTTTTGCTTGTCAGTGGACTAGCGTTTTCTCTGAAGTGTGAATCCCTTTGCACCTCGTTGGTGGTGTAAATAAACAGAGTTTATCCTTTTGCTGAAGTGAGGCATTTCGAAACTTGTCCCCAAAGCACAGGAATTAGGACTTGGCACCTTCTGGATCTGGTGGATTAGCTTGGATGGGACTTATAAATCACGTGGTATTTAGGGTGGAAATGTGACTTTCTTTAGTGTAAGTAGGGAGAGAAAGAATTCTGCTTGTAAATCTTGGCAAGTCTTTCAAACCAGTGGTGTGGAAAAGATTGATGTTTCTTTTCATGCTTGGATGCAAGTGAATTCCAGATGAAATGTCACTGTGGGGGGGAGGGCAAGTGACACTGACTGCCATCATATAGGAGGTGTGATCAACAATATGGTGACTATTTAAATTTAAAAACTTGATTACAGTAAAAGGCACACTGCCTTTAATTCCCTTCAGAACACTCCCCCTGGCTTCGAGCATACTTGTCCCACCGTGCTTGCTGTTTTCTGAAGCAGTTCCGGAAGTCTTCTTTCATGAGTGTCTTTATGTGTCCAGAATTCAGAGTGCAGCTTCCGAGTGCCATGCAGTGGAAGGGGAGCTTGCAAAACCATCAGCATGCATCATCCTCCACCTTGTTCACTGGGTCTGGCACTGCGCGATTTTGGGCTCTTCCCCAAGGTCAAAATGGTGATGAAAAGTCAACATTTTGAGTCAGTTCAGACCTCGAGGCAGCTGCAACAGCCCAGGTAAAGACACTCGGGAAAGAGGACTCCAGAGCTGCTGCAGAAGGTGGCAAGAAAGATGGGATGAGTATATTCAAAGTAGGGGGGAGGACTTAGAAGGGGGCTCATGGCAATGTCTTTGACTGTCTTCGTCTTCAAGAATTCAGTATTCGGCGTGTGTTGTAAGCGGTCCTCTTAGCACTGAGTGCGTGCCAAGAGCTGGTTCTCAAATATGAGCACAGAAGCGGCCCACTCAGGGCCAAGAGTGGCCTAGGGAGTTGGCTGTGTCACAGAGAATAAGTGTAGCAGTTGGGGAATTTAACCCCAAGTTCGATGCTTTCGGGGACACAGTTGCGCTGGCCCAGCACCCTGTGCGCATCTGGGAAGCGTTCAGGTGGCCTGTTGCCAAAAGAAGGGAACCGACTGATGTGCCGTTCCTTCTCCGTCTCAGGCCGTGGTTCGGTGGCTTTGCCGTCGGCTCTGGTCTTCTGGAGCGCATTGGTGTACGGTGTCATCTCATGTGTATTGAGATGGGCTGCTCCAGTACGCGCTTATTGCGATAATGTGGTGGGTGATGGACGTGTTGTGTTGCTGCCGTTTCCAGGAGGGAAGAGCGCTTCCGAGATAGGAGCTGTATGTGATGGGTGGCTTCAAAGAGCTTGGAAGAGTCCGAAGGAAGTGACTCGGGAGTGAGAGGGGCGGCTACGCCAGCTGCAGGACCCCCGGAACAAAACCCGTGGCCTCCATCACTGCCACCTCTGTTGTGGTCCACACCAGATCTCTGCTTTTGCTGGGACTAAACGCCCTTATTTTACACCCCCACTGCCTTTCCCTGTGTACCCCGTGGGTGTTGCTAGTTTGTGCATTTCTGGCTTGTTTTAACTGCAGGTTTGGTTTGTCTCAAGTTTCTCCGCACTCAGACAAGCCCAGCCCGTGTCCCCCTCCTGGCCACTTCCCAGCACCCCAGAACCTTCCACCCTTAGCCTCAGCAATTGAGTCTGGCAAAGCCGGATGAGGCTTAGTTATTTTTAAAATCCAGGTTTGGGGTTCTGATCTGGCGCTTAGCTACATAATTCCTTCCTTTTGTTAAGTACCTTTCTCTGAGAAACAAAATGCACTCTACAGATGTTAATCTCTGATCTCTGCAGCATCTGTTATTTTCGGTCTGGAATCCCAGGGCATGGCTTTCTGTGTGCCGCGGCGAGGAGCCTGGTGCCTCCCGGGGACTGGGGGCTGCTGCTTCCTGTCCCGAGGTGTGGGAGGACTCCCAGGGCCCGTGCCTTTCCTGGGACGGCTGAGCTTCCTCCGCTGGGCTGCTGTGGGTGTTGGGTCCAGTCCCTTCATCTCCCAGTACCCTCTGCTCAGAACTGACTGGGGCTGGCGGGGGGCATCTGGGTTGTGTCTGGGGTGGGGAGGAAGGAGGCTATTCATGGACCCTTTGAGTAACCATCCCAGTGGCTTGTTTATGTGCAAGGTTGGGACATTTTCCACAGAGAGCAGACTAAATATAGGCTTGAGGGTGGGGACATGGTGGCCCAGGAGGGGGGCTGTCATCGTGCCGGTATTGTTTCTTCCACTGGTAATCAGGGCTCCACCAGCCCTGAACAGGTGGCCACCCCGAGCTCTCCGGGAACAGCTTGGTGTTTTTGTTTAACCAGGGGCTCATTTGCAAATTTCACACTTCTCCCGCTGTTTGATGGGGATTGTCTTTTTCGGGCTGCAGTGTTGGAGTATTTGCACAGTGTTTCAACACAAGCAACTGTCTCAGCCTTAAAACGGCTCGCGCCGGCTGGTTGTCATTAGCATCATGGCTAGAAGCTTTTTTTCCTCTTTTTCTCTCTCTTAAGGGTGGGAAACGCTTTTCATGGTTCTGGGAGAAGAATTCAAATAATTACTGGCCATGTTCACAAACGGTTTATGTTTGGTCTTAGAAATGTCAACATTCAACATGCTCAAACAAATAGAACCATGTTGATTTCTCAAGCCGCCCGAAAGCTCCCGTTGCCACATTCTTAGTTATCTTGTCTTCCTGGGAGAGCGCTCACTGTAGGAAGAGAATTTAGTTTTGATGGAATGACTTTTAGTTTTACTTAATATGGACATACTAGCCATGTTGGAAGGATGTTTCAAACAGTTTAGTTTAGTTTAGTTTAGTTTTTAATGAGTACAGCAAATAAGACTTTAGTCTCATGAAGGAACTCTTGCTCTTTTTGTTTTTGGCGGTGCTGGGAATTGAACGCAGCATTTCACCCATGCTTGGTCATTGCTCTCAATGTTTGGGGCTAGATCTCTGTGTTGGTGGCTTTTGGCACGATTTGGTATTATTCTAACTACTGGCTGGCTTTTATGACTGATTTGGCAAGCAGCCTTTGCACTAATTGTCCCCGCCGCCCTGCTCTGTGAGGAGAAGGTCCTGAGTTTTCCAGGGAAGCTGCTTCCAGAATCCGTTCTGGGTCCCGAGACTGCGTCCTGAGACTGTGCTCCTGGCCGTTGCTTGATTTTGGCCCCGATGGTCAGGCCAGGCCCGTGAGCATCCCGGTATTACTTACTGTCTGGCACTTGGATTTTGGGATGGTGTGATGGGGAGCACTTCAAACGCTTGTTTTGGGGGTCCCTTTTTTGACATGTGACATAAATAAAGATGCCCACGTCACCGGAAGGCTTGGCACACCCAGCTACTGTGTGCTGCCGGTTTCCAGATCTGGAGGCAGAACTTGGACATGGGGACCCCTCCATTGCCCCTGCAGCGCCCTCCTACAGGGCCCTGGGTCCCTCCTGTTTCCCTGGCCCTCCCGGTCGCTCTGTGGTGTCAGCTGTCAGGGACAGCACTGCCAGCAGCACTCCCGATGTGTCCCGATCTTCCTTCCTGTCAGGGCCAGGCTGGGAGGGGAGGAGCGAGTCGCATTGGGGTCACATGGCTTTTTCTCCCCGGCTGGGCACAGCCCACAGGTGCCTGGATGGAGAGCCCTTCCACGGCCACCCCCATATACTTCGTGACACCCAGGGTGGCGATTTTCTTGGTGCCTCTTCCCTCTGGCCTTCAGCCTTTCGGTTATTTGCTGATAGACAAAGATCTAAGTGGCTTATTCAAGGGGTGCTCAAAATGCACAGTGAATGTTTAAAAACAGGCGTGACAGTGCAAGACACAGGGCCCTGAGTCCCCTCGCGTGGATCCCTTCATTCTCGCCACTGTCTGTGGCAGTCCTGGAGTCCTGTTCCTCGCGTGTCTTTGTGAGGTGTGATCCCAAATACGGCCAAGGCTTCTGAGCGCCATCCGTGGGAAGCCAGGCTCATGGAACCCCGCGACCTTGTCTCCTTCGTCCCCTGCATCTGGCGCAAAGTCAGAATGGCCACGAAAGGTCCGTGTTTTGAGTCGATTCAGGACATCAAGGAAGCCGTGACAGTGCAATTGAAGACATGCAAGAAAGAGGACACCAGAGTTGCCCCAGAAACTGACAAGAATGGTGGGCTCATTGTGTGCCAAGTGAGGGGAAGGGTTTTGCGGGGGATTCAGGGCAATGCGTCTTTTACTGAATTAAAACTGAAAAAGAAATTATGTCATCCATTTCTGGCCCTAGCATGGATGTTAGGTTTTTAACTTTAGGGTCATCTACCAACTGCTTCTCCCTCATTAGTGCAATAATCACGGCTCTGCAAATTTGTGAGTGAAATCAGTCACCAGGAAGTCTCGTCCTTTAAATCCTTTAAATCGTGGGTGTGTGGTACCCTGGGAGTGGGATTGTCCCCTGGTGCCTGCTTTGTTGGGGGTGTGGCGGAGCAGGGCAGCCTGCCGGGTTCCAGCCCCGGAGCCACACTGGCTTCGCTGGGTCCCGGTTGGTGTTGGAGAGGAAACCCACTCTCCTCTGGCCTCTACTATAGGGTCTGAGTAGTCACAGGTTAGTGCCATTCAGCTTCTGCTGTTGGTGCAATTACAGCAAAGACACAAAAGGACAATGAGAAAAGCCAAGTGCTGCCACCCCAGCTGCTCTCTGGGGGTTGTCGTCTTTGTTTGCTGTGCGTCCTGGGAGCCGCCCATCCCCCTCACACGGGCAGGGCTGAGCCGGCTGACCCGGAAGGCCCTCTTAGGGCTGTGCGTGGAGGGCCCAGTGGATTTCTCCAGTGGCTTTGCAAAGACAAATATTTATTTTGAGGGATGGTGACGGGAGGGCCCTGTTCAGGCTCGCTGTGTGCGCTGTGGGAAGTGGCTCCTGTGACAATCAGTGGACGAGGTGTTATCCAGCCCTTGCAACTGATGGGCTTGAGGCCTTGAAGCTGGTGAGGCAGGTGGGTGTGTGGGGTGCTGACCCCTCCCGGGGGCTTTGCACCCTGAACCCGGGAACCCACAGCAGTGCGGATCAGCGAGTATCCAGGGTCTTGGGAGTGGGGTCAGCGACGCCTGGCGGTCAGGGCAGGTCTCAGGCCAGGGAGGGAGCAGGCATGTGAAGGACAGCAGTCCAGTGAGTAGCGGGAGACCCCTCCAGGAGGACCTGGCGAGGCGGGAGGGGAGTCCTGGGAACTCCAGAGAGCAGCTGCAAGTGCTTTCACTGGGCAGCCAGACTGGTGAGAGACTCCCCCAGGGAAAGGTGCTTCATGCCCAGCTGTTATTGTGCAGTACAGAAATGGTTGTGGAC
This sequence comes from Dasyprocta punctata, assembly GCA_004363535.1. Lineage (NCBI taxonomy): Eukaryota > Metazoa > Chordata > Mammalia > Rodentia > Dasyproctidae > Dasyprocta > Dasyprocta punctata. The sequence continues at coordinate 19,546 of RJWM01031311.1, forward strand.
CTGGGGCCTGGGCCAAGGGAGAGTTCAAAACTGGGAACAAACTGGGCGTGGTGGTGGGGGTGGCACATAACCATCATTCCAGTGTTCTAGGAAGCAGAGGCAGGAGGAGTGCAAGGTGCAGTCCAGCCTGGTCAGTTTAGCAGCCTAGTGGGACTGTGTTCCGAGCTTAAAAAGGGGGGCAGTGCAGAGGCCTGCGTTTCAGTCACTAATGTACCCCCCTCAAAGGGTGGGGGCAACAATAGGGCATCTGCAGGGCAGGCGAGAGACTAGGCAGGGTGTGGGGAACAGATACCCTAAAAGACCGCAGGACACGCAGCCTGAGGTGGGTGACGGGGAGGGGGAGGCGACCTGTGTTTTCCCTGGAAACTAGGGAGTGGGGTGTGTAGATGTCTAGACACCCCATGGTTTGGGCCAAGGAGCGGTCTTGGGCCCGTGGACACGGTCACAGAGGGTCTGTGGAGGTGGCCCCCTGCTCCGTGCAGTGGCTTGGATGTCCAGCATAGGCCGAGAGGTGGGCACATCTGGGATCTCAGCACGGCCTCTTCCTCCCTGCGCATTTTGCCTGGTGTCTGAGCTGTGCGTCTCTGATTGGCTGTGGCGAGGGTAGATCCTTCTAGAACTTGCTGCCCTAATAGAGGGCTGCTGCGGAGCCTGAATGGATGGCTGCTGCGGTCCTGCTTGTAAAGCCAAGCATCCTTCTGTCTGTCCGCCTGTATTCGTCGCTTCTCATGGAATCAGAGAACCTGGTACTTGCACCTGGCCAGGTGTGCAGTGGGCTCAGAGACCCGAGGTGGTCTTTCAGAGAGGCCCAGGGGCCCAGCGGGCAGAAAGCTCACCGTGTCGCGGGCCTTGGGCAGGCAGCACGTGCACCCTCTGCAGGAGGCTCCAAACGCTCTCCCTGCTGCCCTGGGAAGCCCGCCGTCTTCACGCAGGGAAGACAGTTTACATTTTTTTTCCTCTTTAGGAAATTCCGGTTTACCTGTATTTCTCAATCTGCACTCACCTCATTGGTCGTTTCATGCAGGGGAATAAATCACTTTCTCTTGATTACTAAATCTAAAGGGTCCCTCCTCCCCATCTCCCAGTGGGCCCCACGCCGCCCAAGCTCCCGGCTTACAGGAAAATTGCTGAGTGCTGGTGCACTGTGGGCAGCTTGTGCTCGGTGCTGCTGCATGTGCCCGATGCCCGCCTGGATGCCACCTGGACCTGGCCCCAGCTGCAGGATTCCAGGTGGAGCTCAGGTGCTTTTCTAGAACCCAGGGATGCAGGTGTAGGTGCCCTCAGGGTTTCCTGTTTGCAGGTGGCCTGGTCAGAGGTTATAGTCCTACTCATCTGGAAAGCAGGCAGTCCCCCACTCAGAGAAACACTGGGGTGCTTCGTGCCATTCGGGGTGTTCTCAGGGTGGGTGCCCCCTCCCGCACTATGAGCACCTCTCCCAGGACTCTTCCACGTCTGCCTGGGTCAGTGAGTGTTCTTCTAGTGGGTGGCTTCTGATTCGTAGGATCAAAACAACTGATGATGAAAAGAGGTGAAATTTAGGTACATCCCAAGGGGATCTGTTTTCTTCAACCTGTTGAGATGAAAAGCCGCAGACACGTGGAAGAGGTGGACGAATGTAGAACGTGAACTCTCACGATGCTGCTGCCCGAGCCCACTCAGATGGGCCAGTGCGCAGGGTCTGCAGAGGGCAGAGTTTTTTGAGACTGAACCAGCCTGGGCTTTGGGGCTCAAGGGCTCCGAGGAAAGCACAGTTCAGGGTGTTGTGTGAGGTTCGGGGCTGGTGTGGCACCATGGGGACGGGTACCCACTCACTGGGGGTCGGGTGGGAGTGTGTGTTGTTCTTCAGGGACCGTGGATTTCGCTTGTGCTTTCTGTCCCATGAGGGTGAACCCAAGGCTGACTGGCGTTTCCCAGTGTTCAGATGAGGAGCACGCAGTCGCGCCTGGGGGGATTCGGGGTGGGCCCCACATCCTGTGTCCTGGGACTTTGATTTGAGATGTGGTACAGAACACAGAGGTGTTCATGTGACATCGTGGCCACTTTCTGGGAGGAGAGTGATGCTACACAGAGTCACACCCCTGCTGGGGACAGAGAAGTGTGACCTGCGAGTCCGAGGCTCCTGCCTGCTGAGTCGCCCTCAGACCCTTGGGCAAGCACTCCTCCCTCCGGACCTTAGTTTTAGCATCTAAAATCTGTGCACTTGGATTTTGGTCTTTGGGGTCCTTCTGACTCAGTGGCTGCCACCAACCCCACCAGTTATTCTCAGCTCCTGAATTCAGGCCCTCACTGACCTGGTGTGGTTGTTCTCTCCAGAAGACCAGTTACCGCTGTGTATTTTATTAAGTTACTTTATCCGTAATCTCTTCCCCCAGCACACACAGCAAGTGGAATCCCGTCCAGCAGGGCAGTGTGCGAAAAGGAAGACAGCAGGTTGTGTGTCTGTTGTGTGTAGCCTGCGGCCTGTGCACACGTGTGTCCTGAGTAAGGTGCATACACGAGCCTTCACTGTGACACGCGGGTGTGTGCACGGAGCCTGTGGGAGGAGCTTCTTGTGATAATCAGCATCTCTACCTCCCGCTCCCCCAGACTTCACCGGGGGGCCCCCGTGTGACCCTGGTGCTGTGGTTGTGTCCCTGTTGCCCTGCGCATGGTAAATCCTGCACGGGTAACCAGCGAGTGTGTGCTATTTGTGTACACATAAGGCCTGTGTAATTCAGCTCTGCAGCTCTTCCCTGGCTCGTGAGTTTTAGGGAATCGGCCTCCAACATGGGGGCTGAGCTTGGTGTCCCTCTGCTCATTCCAGCACGGGCCCAGTTCCTGCTCCCCACACTGGACCCAGACTGGGCTCATGTCGGGTGCACCTCGGGGTGTCCTTGAGCCGGTGCTGACCTCACAAGCGGATGGTCTTCAGCTCCCCACAGTGGATGGACTGGCTCTCCCCACCCTGCCTGGAGCTGGCTGTGACCAGATAGCCTTTTGGATATGCCAGT